>CAVLJG010000005.1:85489636-85559297 GCA_963669975.1 Acanthoscelides obtectus | reverse complement strand
CTTTTTTACGCGTGAAAATAAACATTTTCGAAAAGATTCAAAATTTTATATTCCATTGTCTAAACGGACCGGACTAGAGCCATTAAAATCGGATGAATCTAGTAGTTTTTTATGTTTACAGATTGCGATGTCTACCGCCAAAGGTTGCAATTATTCTTTGACGTTCATCAGTTTATTGAAATCATCATCGGTTTATAAATACGATAAACTATGATTGTAAGCCCCTATTCATGTTATAATTTTACAATATGGCATAAAGCTCCGCTTTTCCAACCGATTGATATAAAGCGTATGTCTGATTGCATCACCTCCGATTTCTAACCTACAATGTATGAATGTAAACATTATCGAAATCTTAACAATGAGGCTCCCGTTAATAAGGATTAATTAGAAGCTTAGAACAAGCAATCGCAGCTACAAATAGTGAAAGTGTTGTGTGAAGTGTTTACAGTTTATGTGTTTCTATTGCAAACGTAAGTAGTCAGTCACTTCTATGAAGTTCAGTAAGAGTTCAGTCTTGACCCTCAGTTCAATGTATCTAAATATGTAGACCTATTAGCTGGCTAACAGTGGCACATATTATCAAGCAGATGAAGGAATATGCAAAGCGCTGAAAAATAGCATTGATAATCATATCTACTACCAAAGTTTTCAAAATTACTAAGACTTTCACAGCCACTGCAGTTGTTTATTTTGATCTCAATGCAGAATGTATGTACTTCGATTTAGAATGTAGCTGCTTTAAGGACTTGTCACTTCCAAGACTTGTCAAAACAACAGACACCATTACTTGTCAAAAAACTATAGCACTTGATGATTTCAAATTTCTATTCTGTTTTTAAAGATGTTATTATTATATGTCTAATTTCAAGGATACTCACATCTGTCCTGTTTCTAAGACTGATCTTAATCATAGATTACAAAAAAATCATTATTGAATCAGAGGAAACAGATTACAAAATTTGATTTTCAAGCGATACTATTACTTACTGTCCAACAACTATAGTACTTAATAATTTCAAGCTTCTGGTCTAATTTTTTGAGATGTTATTATTATATGTCATGTTTCTAATTGATTGATCATAATCATACAACATTAAAAAAATAGAGGAAATTTTATTTTAAAGCGATAGCACATTTTTCTCCAGATCATAAAGCGAGCATTGTTCATCTGCTTCTGTTGAATTTTCCCAAACGAAGAACTTTACCACCAACAAACTCATAAATATTGTAAAAACCTTGTAGTAGTAGTATCTCACCTGAGTAGTATGTATAAATGGAAAATAAGTAAACAAACTTGTCATCTATCCCTTCGATTGGCAAATATTATCAAGCAGATGAAGGAATATGCAAAGCGCTGAAAAATAGCATTGATAATCATATCTACTACCAAAGTTTTCAAAATTACTAAGACTTTCACAGCCACTGCAGTTGTTTTTTTGATCTAAATCGATTTAGAATGTAGCTGCTTTAAGAACTTGTGACTTCCAAGACTTGTCAAAACAACAGACACCATTACTTGTCAAAATTTGTAAGATAAGTACTCTTGCACAGTATAATCGTAACTTGGTATAGACATATTTGTGATATCGCTTAGATTAAGCCTGCCAGGGGAGTGAAAGTTACCTATACGAGTACTGAACTCTACATTAATAATTTATGATGCCATGTGTTGTATCTAAACTATTTTTATTTCTGCAGATCACATAATTATTACATACATCCCTTAAAAGGGCCCAATTTGAAGTAACATATTATAGAGTTCAATTTTCACATTGTTGTTATTTTTACGGGTTCTTCTTTCTGGCGATGGAAAGTTCAATTGCTTCTCCCTATTATACCTAAACAATGTAGGTCTATTTTCTTTTTTCCCATCCACAAAGTGACAACTACATAAGTATGCACCAGGACCTGGTTCAACAACTGTTCTCCTGCAATAAATAGTAAAAATAAGACAAAAGTTCAATTGAAAATATCCTATCAAAGAACGGTAACTCATGTGAATAGCAATATCTAAATACAGCATTTTTTATAAGCAAGATACACACACATTAGCGGATCGCTCAGTTACATACCTGCTTGTAAACTAACGGCCTTATTTTCAACAAAAATTGTTTTAAAACTCCACTTTAACCACTTGATACGGAAGAAGTTTTCTCAAGGTGTTTATGTTTACTTTTTTCTTAGTTTTACGGATTTCCTTACTATGATATTTAGGAATTAACTTTCAGAATCTTAATTTTTCCTTTCATTATGTTGTAGATGCACACATCTCACAATAGGAGTTATTGAATTTTAATTTTAAACAAAATACATTTCATTTTCCAGGTTTAGAAAAATTACCTATGACAATGACATTGACATTACAAAACAGAAAACATATACACTGAAGAAAGCATAGTCCACTGCTATCCGTAGACGAACACGGTTGACATATGTCAGTGTCAGGCGCCATTTTTTTGCAAGTCGTGTTATAGCTAGATTTATGCGACGATCCTCATATAAATCTAAGTCTGCTATACAATTTGCTACATGGAAGATTTTATAACGCCATGTATGGTATTAACAACAACACATGCGACGTTGCCGGCATCTCACATAAATCTGAGTCTGTTATACAATTGTATACAGGATATTTTCAATGCTATATGGAAGATAACAGACAACAGATAACAGGTAGAAGGTGGTAACAGGTAACAGGTGGTAACATATAACAGATAACTTATAACAGAATAAAAGATAAAAGATGACAGATAACAGATAAAAAGTAACAGATAAAGAAAACAGGTAACAGATAACAAATAACTGATAACTGAAAACTAAAAAATGAAAACTGAAATCTGAAGAATGAAAAATGAAAAATGAAAAATGAAAATTGAAAATTGAAAATTAAAAATCAAAAATCAAAAATCAAAAAATCAAAAATCAAAAATCAAAAATCAAATCGAAAAATCGAAAAATCGAAAAATCGAAAATCGAAAAATCGAAAAATCAAAAATCGAAATCAAAAATCGAAAAAAAAAATCGAAAAATCGAAAAATCGAAAAATCGAAAAATCGAAAAATCGAAATCGAAAAAATCGAAAAATCGAAAAATCGAAAAATCGAAAAATCGAAAAATCGAAAAATCGAAAAAAAATCGAAAAATCGAAAAATCGAAAAATCGAAAAATCGAAAAATCGAAAAATCGAAAAATCGAAAAATCGAAAATCGAAAAAAAAAAAAAAAAAAAAAAAAAAACGAAAAATCGAAAAATTAAAAATTAAAAATTAAAATTAAATAGAAAAATTAAAAATGAAAAAATAAAAATTAAAATAGAAAAATATGAAAACTGATAACTTATAAAAGATAACAGATACCAGATAGCAGATACCAGAAACCAGATACTAAGACACCAGATACCAGATACCAGATACCAACCAGATACCAGATACCAGATACCAGACACCAGATACCAGATACCAGACATCAAATACCAGACACCAGACACCAGACACAGAAACCAGATACCAGATACGAGATACCAGATACCAGATACCAGACACCAGACACCAGATACCAGACACCAGATACCAGATGCCAGATACCAAACCAGACACCAGATACCAGACATCAGATACCAGACACCAGAAAACCAGATACGATACACCAAATACCAGATACCAGATACCAGACACCAGATAGATACCAGATACCAGATACCACACCAGATACGAGATACCAGATACCAGATACCAGAACCAGCCACCAGATACCAGACACCAGATACCAGATACCAGACACCAGAAACCAGATACCAGATAAAGAGATAACAGATACCAAATACCAGATACCAGACACCAGACACCAGATCCAGATACCAGATACCAGACACCAGATACCAGATACCAGACACCAGACACCAGATACCAGACATCAGATACCAGACACCAGATACCAGATACCAAACATCAGATACCTGATACCAGATACCAGATACGAGATACCAGATACCAGACACCAGATACCAGACACCAGATACCAGACACCAGAAACCAGATACCAGATAAAGAGATAACATACCAATACCAGATACCAGATACCAGATACCAGACACCAGATACCAGACACCAGAAACCAGATACCAGATACGAGATACCAGATACCAGATACCAGACACCAGACACCAGATACCAGACACCAGATACCAGATGCCAGATACCAGACACCAGACACCAGATACCAGACATCAGATACCAGACACCAGAAACCAGATACGAGATACCAAATACCAGATACCAGATACCAGACACCAGATACCAGATACCAAACACCAGATACGAGATACCAGATACCAGATACAGCCACCAGATACCAGACACCAGATACCAGATACCAGACACCAGAAACCAGATACCAGATAAAGAGATAACAGATACCAAATACCAGATACCAGACACCAGACACCAGATACCAGATACCAGACACCAATACCAGATACCAGACACCAGATACCAGACATCAGATACCAGACACCAGATACCAGATACCAAACATCAGATACCTGATACCAGATACCAGATACGAGATACCAGATACCAGATACCAGACACCAGATACCAGACACCAGATACCAGATAAAGAGATAACATACCAAATACCAGATACCAGATACCAGACACCAGATACCAGATACCAGACATCAGATACCAGATACCAGATATATGATTCCAGATACCAGATACAGATACCAGACACCAGATACCAAATACGAGATGCCAGATACCAGATACCAGACACCAGACACCAGATACCAGACACCAGATACCAGACACCAGATACCAGATAGCAGATACCAGATGCCAGACACCATACACCAGACACCGGATACCAGATACCAGATCCACATACCAGATACCAGATACCAGATGCCAGACACCAGATACCAGATACCAGATACCAGATACCTGATACCAGACATCAGATTCCAGACACCAGATACCAGATGCCAGACACCAGATACCAGATACCAGACACCAGACACCAGATACCTGTTACCAGATACCAGATACCAGACACCGGATACCAGATACCAGATACCAGACACCAGACATCAGATACCAGATACCAGATAAAGACACCAGATACCAGACATCAGATACCGGATACCAGATACCAGATACCAGATTCCAGATACCAGATACCAGATACCAGACACCAGATACCAGATACCAGATGCCAGACACCAGATACCGGATACCAGATACCAGACATCAGATACCAGATACCAGATACCAAATACCAGACACCGGATACCGGATACCAGATACCAGACACCAGACACCAGATACCTGATACCAGATACCAGACACCGGATACCGGATACCAGATACCAGATACCAGATACCAGATACCTGATACCAGATACCAGATCAAAGATGCCAAGGATAAAAAATGATTAGAGATAGTTATCGCTAGCATTGCATTAGCATACCAGCAACTGCGCTACGTGAGGTTTTAAATAAAGACATCAACGTACAATATTTGGCATAGCGTTAGCATGCCAGAAACTGCGCTAGTCGACTATATTAAGCGGTGATCGATTGTTTTAAGGAAGAGGTCACGTGACGTTAGAAATTTGGGCGGGCGACGTCGACGCGGTTTTTCCGGTTTTTTAGGAGGTTCGCGAAACGCCCGGAAGGAAAGAGGTACCGTTTCGGAAAGTAGAAACTCGGCGCTTTACGGGCGGGCGAGAGCCGTCGCGGCGAGACGAACGGATCGGATCGAAAACGGCCGGTAAAGTCGAAAATCGACCGTTTTTCGGACGGTACGCGGCGTTATTTCACACTGGTTTCGCCGTTTATCGAAATATCGACTCGAGATCGGTCTCGTTCGATAGCTAAACGAAAAATACGTGCCTATTAGCTAAATCTGTTCGGTTCCGCGTCTCGGTTTTTTTCTAGAAATGTTCGAAAAAAAAGCGACAAAAATGACGAATCGCCTTGAAAACTACGATATCTCCCTTATGCCGACGAGAAAAGGAATTTCGCGTGCCGCGTTTCGTACATCTCGGCGAGCGCTACAAATTACGCAGAGAGACGTTTTTTCGTTTACGGTACCCGTTTCGAATAAACGAACCTCGAACGTCGTCAAGAATGACTTTTTTGCGTATAAAGCGCGCTGCTTCGCCGTATATCAGCTATCTCCTCCGAAGATAAAGGAGCTACGAACCTGACGATTTTTGCGTGAGAAAGCCCATGCTTCGGACACTCTTTTAATACTATTTTCATCATCATTATTCGTTTACGTTGAAAAGTTTCGATTTTTTAAAAATTCCTCGACAATACGCTATTTTTCGACGCGTGAAAAAGTCACCTTGTCATCCGGCTCTGTCCTCGCTTATTACTACCGTACGTGAGCGAGTAAAAATTATACAGCTATCGAAAAATAACGATAATGATCTGACGAAACGATTCTGACCGTCAGAATTACCGTCAAATTTCGAAAAAGTAAACTTTGAGCGCCTCAAAAGTACCGATGACAACCGTTTTTCGGCGTACTTTGTCTTCGTCGATACGCACCTGCGTTACGGAGCGACGTAGCTACGATTTTTTTCGCAAAACGACAGGCCAAAGTCTCCTGATTAAACCGACATACGGCACGTTACCCGATCGCATTTTTAAACTCGGCAGATTAGAAAATTCAAAGATATGCACACATTTTTAGTTTGACGTTTCAATTTTGAATTTCCCCTCCAGATCCCCGGATTCCTGTTAGGCGGGGTATTGTAGATACGATCGTATTACGAAAGCGAGCGAGTGCGAGCGGAACGTCAAAAACGTGACATTTTCGGCTTCATGACTATCGCTTCATCCAATATTGGATCACGCCAAATAGAATTGTCCTTTTTTGCGCGTGAAAATCAACATTTTCGAAAAGATTCAAAATTTCTATATTCCATTGTCTAAACGGACCGGACTAGAGCCATTAAAATCGGATGAATCTAGTAGTTTTTTTATGTTTACAGATTGCGATGTCTACCGCCAAAGGCTGCAATTATTATTTGACGTTCATCAATTTATTGAAATCATCATCGGTTTATAAATACGATAAAAATATGATTGTAAGCCCCTATTCATGTTATAATTTTACAATATGGCATAAACCTCCGCTTTTCCAACCGATTGATATAAAGCGTATGTCTAATTGCATCACCTCCTATTTCTAACCTACAATGTATGAATGTAAACATTATCGAAATCTTAATAATGAGGCTCCCGTTAATAAGGATTAATTAGAAGCTTAGAACAAGCAATCGCAGCTACAAATAGTGAAAGTGTTGTGTGAAGTGTTTACAGTTTATGTGTTTCTATTGCAAACGTAAGTAGTCAGTCACTTCTATGAAGTTCAGTAAGAGTTCAGTCTTGACCCTCAGTTCAATGTATCTAAATATGTAGACCTATTAGCTGGCTAACAGTGGCACATATTATCAAGCAGATGAAGGAATATGCAAAGCGCTGAAAAATAGCATTGATAATCATATCTACTACCAAAGTTTTCAAAATTACTAAGACTTTCACAGCCACTGCAGTTGTTTATTTTGATCTCAATGCAGAATGTATGTACTTCGATTTAGAATGTAGCTGCTTTAAGGACTTGTCACTTCCAAGACTTGTCAAAACAACAGACACCATTACTTGTCAAAAAACTATAGCACTTGATGATTTCAAATTTCTATTCTGTTTTTAAAGATGTTGTTATTATATGTCTAATTTCAAGGATACTCACATCTGTCCTGTTTCTAAGACTGATCTTAATCATAGATTACAGAAAAATTCATTATTGAATCAGAGGAAACAGATTACAAAATTTGATTTTCAAGCGATACTATTACTTACTGTCCAACAACTATAGTACTTAATAATTTCAAGCTTCTGGTCTAATTTTTAGAGATGTTATTATTATATGTCATGTTTCTAATTGATTGATCATAATCATACAACATTAAAAAAAATAGAGGAAATTTTATTTTAAGGCGATAGCACATTTTTCTCCAGATCATAAAGCGAGCATTGTTCATCTGCTTCTGTTGAATTTTTCCCAAACGAAGAACTTTACCACCAACAAACTCATAAATATTGTAAAAACCTTGTAGTAGTAGTATCTCACCTGAGTAGTATGTATAAATGGAAAATAAGTAAACAAACTTGTCATCTATCCCTTCGATTGGCAAATATTATCAAGCAGATGAAGGAATATGCAAAGCGCTGAAAAATAGCATTGATAATCATATCTACTACCAAAGTTTTCAAAATTACTAAGACTTTCACAGCCACTGCAGTTGTTTATTTTGATCTAAATCGATTTAGAATGTAGCTGCTTTAAGAACTTGTGACTTCCAAGACTTGTCAAAACAACAGACACCATTACTTGTCAAAATTTGTAAGATAAGTACTCTTGCACAGTATAATCGTAACTTGGTATAGACATATTTGTGATATCGCTTAGATTAAGCCTGCCAGGGGAGTGAAAGTTACCTATGAGAGTACTGAACTCTACATTAAAATAATTTATGATGCCATGTGTTGTATCTAAACTATTTTTATTTCTGCAGATCACATAATTATTACATACATCCCTTAAAAGGGCCCAATTTGAAGTAACATATTATAGAGTTCAATTTTCACATTGTTGTTATTTTTACGGGTTCTTCTTTCTGGCGATGGAAAGTTCAATTGCTTCTCCCTATTATACCTAAACAATGTAGGTCTATTTTCTTTTTTCCCATCCACAAAGTGACAACTACATAAGTATGCACCAGGACCTGGTTCAACAACTGTTCTCCTGCAATAAATAGTAAAAATAAGACAAAAGTTCAATTTGAAAATATCCTATCAAAGAACGGTAACTCATGTGAATAGCAATATCTAAATACAGCATTTTTTATAAGCAAGATACACACACATTAGCGGATCGCTCAGTTACATACCTGCTTGTAAACTAACGGCCTTATTTTCAACAAAAATTGTTTTAAAACTCCACTTTAACCACTTGATACGGAAGAAGTTTTCTCAAGGTGTTTATGTTTACTTTTTTTTTAGTTTTACGGATTTCCTTACTATGATATTTAGGAATTAACTTTCAGAATCTTAATTTTTCCTTTCATTATGTTGTAGATGCACACATCTCACAATAGGAGTTATTGAATTTTAATTTTAAACAAAATACATTTCATTTTCCAGGTTAGAAAAAATTACCTATGACAATGACATTGACATTACAAAACAGAAAACATATACACTGAAGAAAGCATAGTCCACTGCTATCCATAGACGAACACGGTTGACATATGTCAGTGTCAAGCGCCATTTTTTTGCAAGTCGTGTTATAGCTAGATTTATGCGACGATCCTCATATAAATCTAAGTCTGCTATACAATTTGCTACATGGAAGATTTTATAACGCCATGTATGGTATTAACAACAACACATGCGACGTTGCCGGCATCTCACATAAATTTGAGTCTGTTATACAATTGTATACAGGATATTTTCAATGCTATATGGAAAATAACAGATAACAGGTAAAAGGTGGTAACAGGTAACAGGTGGTAACATATAACAGATAACAGATAACTTATAACAGATAAAAGATGACAGATAACAGATAAAAAGTAACAGATAAAAGAAAACAGATAACAGATAACAAATAACTGATAACTGAAAACTAAAAAATGAAAACTGAAATCTGAAGAATGAAAAATGAAAAATGAAAAATTGAAAATTGAAAATCAAAAATCAAAAAATCAAATCGAAAAATCGAAAAATCGAAAAATCGAAAAATCGAAAAATCGAAAAATCGAAAAATCGAAAAATCGAAAAATCGAAAAATCGAAAAATCGAAAAATCGGAAAATCGAATAATAGAAAAATCGAAAAATCGAAAAATCGAAAAATCGAAAAATCGAAAAATCGAAAAATCGAAAAATCGAAAAATCGAAAAATCGAAAAATCGAAAAATCGAAAAATCGAAAAATCGAAAAATCGAAAAATCGAAAAATCGAAAAATCGAAAAATCGAAAAATCGAAAAATCGAAAAATCGAAAAATCGAAAAATCGAAAAATCGAAAAATCGAAAAATCGAAAAATCGAAAAATCGAAAAATCGAAAAATCGAAAAATCGAAAAATCGAAAAATCGAAAAATCGAAAAATCGAAAAATCGAAAAATCGAAAAATCGAAAAATCGAAAAATCGAAAAATCGAAAAATCGAAAAATCGAAAAATCGAAAAATCGAAAAATCGAAAAATCGAAAAATCGAAAAATCGAAAAATCGAAAAATCGAAAAATCGAAAAATCGAAAAATCGAAAAATCGAAAAATCGAAAAATCGAAAAATCGAAAAATCGAAAAATCGAAAAATCGAAAAATCGAAAAATCGAAAATCGAAAAATCGAAAATCGAAAAATCGAAAAATCGAAAAATCGAAAAATCGAAAAATCGAAAAATCGAAAAATCGAAAAATCGAAAAATCGAAAAATCGAAAAATCGAAAAATCGAAAAATCGAAAAATCGAAAAATCGAAAAATCGAAAAATCGAAAATCGAAAAATCGAAAAATCGAAAAATCGAAAAATCGAAAAATCGAAAATCGAAAAATTAAAAATTAAAATTAGAAATTAGAAATTAGAAATTAGAAATTAGAAATTAGAAATTAGAAATTAGAAATTAGAAATTAGAAATTAGAAATTAGAAATTAGAAATTAGAAATTAAAATTAAAAATTAAAAATTAAAAATGAAAACTGATAACTTATAAAAGATAACAGATACCAGAAACCAGATACTAGACACCAGATACTAGACACCAGATACCAGACACCAGATACCAGATACCAGACACCAGACACCAGATACCAGACATCAGATACCAGAAACCAGATACCAGATACGAGATACCAGATACCAGACACCAGACACCAGATACCAGACACCAGATACCAGACACCAGACACCAGATACCAGACATCAGATACCAGACACCAGAAACCAGATACCAGATACGAGATACCAGATACCAGATACCAGACACCAGATACCAAACACCAGATACGAGATACCAGATACCAGCCACCAGAAACCAGATACCAGATAAAGAGATAACAGATACCAAATACCAGATACCAGACACCAGATACCAGATACCAGATACCAGATACCAGATACCAGACACCAGACACCAGATATCAGACACCAGACACCAGATACCAGATGCCAGACACCAGATACCGGATACCAGATACCAGACATCAGATACCAGACACCAGATACCAGATACCAGACACCGGATACCGGATACCAGATACCAGATGCCAGACACCAGATACCGGATACCAGATACCAGACATCAGATACCAGACACCAGATACCAGATACCAGACACCGGATACCGGATACCAGATACCAGATATCAGATACCAGACACCAGATACCTGATACCAGATACCAGATACCAGACACCGGATACCAAATACCAGATACCAGATACCTGATACCAGATACCAGATACCAGACACCATACACCAGATACCAGTTAACAGATCAAAGATGCCAAAGGATAGAAAATGATTAGTGATAGTTATCGCTAGCATTGCATTAGCATACCAGCAACTGCGCTACGTGAGGTTTTAAATAAAGACATCAACGTACAATATTTGGCATAGCGTTAGCATGCCAGAAACTGCGCTAGTCGACTATATTAAGCGGTGATCGATTGTTTTAAGGAAGAGGTCACGTGACGTTAGAAATTTTGGGCGGGCGACGTCGACGCGGTTTTTTCGGTTTTTTCCCGGTTCGCGAAACGTTCGGAAAGAAGGAGGTACCGTTTCGGAAACTAGAAACTCGGCGCTTTACGGGCGGGCGAGAGCCGTCGCGGCGAGAGGAACGGATCGGATCGAAAACGGCCGGTAAAGTCGAAAAATCGACCGTTTTCCGGACGGTACGCGGCGTTATTTCACACTGGTTTCGCCGTTTATCGATATATCGACTCGAGATCGGTCTCGTTCGATAGCTAAACGAAAAATACGTGCCTATTAGCTAAATCTGTTCGGTTCCGCGTTTCGGTTTTTTTTCTAGAAATGTTATAAAAAAATGCGACAAAAACGACGAATCGCCTGGAAAAGTACGATATCTCCCTTATGCCGAAGAGAAAAGGAATTTCGCGCACCACGTTTCGTACATCTCGGCGAGCGCTACAAATTATGCGGAGAGACGTTTTTTCGTTTACGGTACCCGTTCCGAATAAACGAACCTCGAACGTCGTCAAGAATGACTTTTTTGCGTATAAAGCGCGCTGCTTCACCGTATATCAGCTATCTCCTCCGAAGATAAAGGAGCTACGAACCTGACGATTTTTGCGTGCGAAAGTCCATGCTTCGGACACTCTTTTAATACTATTTTCATCATCATTATTCGTTTACGTTGAAAAGTTTCGATTATTTAAAAATTCCTCGACAATACGCAACTTTTCGACGCGTGAAAAAGTCACCTTGTCATCCGGCTCTGTCCTCGCTTATTACTACCGTACGTGAGCGAGTAAAAATTATACAGCTATCGAAAAATAACGATAATGAGCTGACGAAACGATTCTGACCGTCAGAATTACCGTCAAATTTCGAAAAAGTAAACTTTGAGCGCCTCAAAAGTACCGATGACAACCGTTTTTCGGCGTACTTTGTCTTCGTCGATACGGACCTGCGTTACGGAGCGACGTGGCTACGATTTTTTTTCGCAAAACGAAAGGCCAAAGTCTCCTGATTAAACCGACATACGACACGTTACCCGATCGCATTTTTTAAACTCGGCAGATTACAAAATTTAAAGATATGCAGATAATTTTAGTTTGACGTTTCAATTTTGAATTTCCCCTCCAGATCCCCGGATTCCTGTTAGGCGGGGTATTGTAGATATGATCGTATTACGAAAGCGAGCGAGTGCGAGCGGAACGTCAAAAACGTGCCATTTTCGGCTTCATGACTATCGCTGCATCCAATATTGGATCACGCCAAATAGAATTGTCCTTTTTTGCGCGTGAAAATCAACATTTTCGAAAAGATTCAAAATTTCTATATTCCATTGTCTAAACGGACCGGACTAGAGCCATTAAAATCGGATGAATCTAGTAGTTTTTTATTTTTACAGATTGCGATGTCTACCGCCAAAGGCTGCAATTATTCTTTGACGTTCATCAATTTATTGAAATCATCATCGGTTTATAAATACTATAAAAATATGATTGTAAGCCCCTATTCATGTTATAATTTTACAATATGGCATAAAGCTCCGCTTTTCTAACCGATTGATATAAAGCGTATGTCTGATTGCATCACATTGCATCATTCTAACCTACAATGTATGAATGTAAACATTATCGAAATCTTAACAATGAGGCTCCCGTTAATAAGGATTAATTAGAAGCTTAGAAAAGCAATCGCAACTACAAATAGTGAAAGTGTTGTGAAGTGTTTACAGTTTATGTATTTCAGCAGTCGCAAGTGCGACATAAACTGGACACGTCCGTTGGTTGTTTCTCCAAGTTTTAAGAGCAAATGTGCGTGGAAGTCTATGGTGTACGATGCATATGTACATATCACAGACAAAATGTTGAGATATGCTTTCCCCCACACTCCAGAACCATTTTCCCAATTTTTCATCCCTAAATTTTGTTATAACCTATATTTCTTAGCAGATGTGGTAGAAAGACAAAGTAGCAGAGTAGCAAGATCACATCTGAATGATTGTGCTAGTGTTGATCTGCATGTTTATAAAATTGATGATACTTGCTATGTGATAAAATTATTACTGAGTATACTGCCAATGAAGTATATCCCTGTACTAGGCGAGTTATTAGTGTTGTCCTTTCTAAAGGGAAGGTTCAAAGTTATAAGTTATGATTTACCCGGTTTTCCTGCATTTTCAAAAACTTTGAGAAGCATTACAGAAAATTGTCAAGAAAGACATTGCCATTTAGGGATTGCTCGAATAAATATGGCCCAATAATTCTGCCTCACAGTATGCCACACGACACATCTACCCTCTAACGCCCTTGGTGCTGAGCTTCAGGCAACCAATGTGGATTTTCTGCAGACCAATGATGGTTTTTATGCAGGTTGACCTCCCGCCACTATTAAAGGTGGATTCATCGATCCAAAGAATTGAATATAATGGTTCGTGATATGCCCAACTTAAGGGATAATGCCTTTGTGCTAACATGAGGATTTCCTTATATATATAATATTTCCGAGTAAGGTTAATATTTTCTTGTGTTCTTCCAATTATTTGCCATTGAAACGTATGCCGAAAGCTACTGTTGGCTCGTAAGCTCGCCACTAATCGGGAAAAAACTCTCACATTACAAAGACGTCGATTTGGATACCGAGTCGCGTAAACTCTTTTTGCTACTGCGGCATTCTTAAGACCTTCAAAGTAAACTGCAAGCACATAAACAGCTTCATCGTTCTTAAATCGCATGTGGTATGTCAAAAATTGCCCAAAGTAACGCGAAACTATTGACAACTATTGACAATTTGAGGATTATTTATGTTTTAATTAGGTATTTGTTTTGTTATGTTCTCCGGCCTGCTTCTAATAATTACCTTTTTCGTATAAACCCAAAAATATGCCTTTTGTTGTTGTAACGATATCAAAAAGGGTGATTGTTTTCTGATACATAGAAAAGAATTCCATAAAAATTGGTTTAAACAAATAAAATTTTAAGTGATTTCCGTAAAAAAATTTCTTTGCCGTAAATTTTAGGTTATACCAAGGTGTGGTTTCCGAGAGCTTGTTAAGACATTATTTAGCTACTTTTTCATACTAAAAAAATCGTTCCAATGCATTTAATTTTTTTGAGATCAACCATTTCTGTCGGAATGTCGGAATAATCGCATTCTAGCGACCACATGTGAAACTAACAAGACTTCAGATATTATAACATTTGTAGCATGAAAAAAGCTTTCTTAAACTGGCCTAAGTTTGTTAAAATCGGCTCATCCGTTTCGAGGATACAGAGTGTTTTTTATTGAAACCTTTGAATACCCCCCACCAGTCTATTCTTAGAGACACAGCAAATATTGTCATTCAAAAAAGTTCACATTCCCCTCTACTTTAAAGATCAGGTATTTTTTGTTATGTTAATATAGCGGAATTCACAGAAACATCTCTTTCTTAGACTGACGATTGCCTCCTAGCAGCCATTTCAGAAACTTGGAAAATGTTTTCCAGATTTTTCTTTTGGCCACCCTGTAAATTACATGTAACATCAAACAAACATCTAATTTCTGATATTTTTCGCGATTACAGTCCTTCCTTGCTAGTACGCGTAGAAAGTAAAAAGCCAAACGTTTATAATCAAACCTAAGCTTGAATCTACCTTGTTGCTTCATTAAGAATGCTTTTTATTATATTGGAAAATAAAAAACAAATATCGAGAGAGCTCCCTGATGGAAGGCGAACAGAAAAACTTTTTTAAAGTATGTCAATTCCTTTTATTCACCAGGTGCCCAGGCTGCTCTTCTAACGCCACATAATTCATTTTTTATATACCGGGTGCACCATCCTTTATGTCGGTATTGAAACATCGAATGACTTTGACATTCACCAACCGAGTGATTTGGTTATACGTGGTTCTCAAACGACAATTTACTACAATTTTAGTCATGAATCGCTTTACACCGAAACAATGCGCCGAAATAGTGGCAAACACCGTCTGACAACACTATCCGTCGTTGGGTTTCGAATTTTCTTGAGTACGGGACAGTGGAAGATTGCCAACATACCGTTCATCAACAACCAAGACGTTCCAATGAATTGGTTGAAGCGGTCAGAGACAGCGTTGCCCAGAACCCAAAAGTGTCGTACCGTCACCGCGCTCAGCATTTTGGCATCAGTGGAACTACGTTGCGGCGTATTTTGAAGGATGATTTGCATTTGTTTCCTTACAAGGTGCAGTTAAAACAAAAAATATTGCCAACTGATCGTCACGTCGCTTGGAATACGCCCAAACAGTCGCTCGCATGGTTGATAATGAACCTGATTTTTGGAAACAAATTGTGATGACCGACGAGGCCCATTTCACGCTCTCTGGCAGCGTTGATAAGCAAAACTGCCACATTTGGGAGACGCAAAATCCACATGAGATCCACGAAATGCCGTTGCATGATCGGACAGTGACTGTTTTGGGCCGGCGTTTGCACCAAAACCATCAATGGGTCATTTTTCTTCAACGAAAATGAAACAGTCGATGGAAATCGATATCGGTGGATGTTGGCTTATCATGTCTAGCCACAAATTCGCGAAAAAGGTATTGATGGTTACAACAAGACGGTGCGCCATGCCACACTGCAAATGAAACAATCCAGTTACTGCAACGAAAATTCGCTGGACATCTGATGTCAAAAGAGGTGACAGTGGCCACCCAGGTCTCCAGATTTGACCCCACCGGACTTCTTCTTGTGGAGTTACTTGAAAAGTCAAGTGTACGCCAGCAATCGCCAGAGCGATGTGGAACTCGAGGCCAACATTCGTACCGCAATCGCCGCTATACCACCAGTGGTGCTCGAAGAAGTAATGGAAAACGCAGCAAAACGGGCACATTTCGTTTTGGCCAATAAAGGTGGCCACTTGATAGATATTGTGTTCAAAAACTAGTCCCAATAAATTGTAAAGGACCATATTTAATAAAAATACCCGATATATAGAAATCTTTTTTTCGTTTTCAAAGTTATTTCATGTTTACATACCGACATAAAAGATAGGAGATTGACTCATAGTACTCCGAAAAACAGCTCCTATAGGGACCTTACTACTATCTGACTCTATTACAGTGATGCATAGTTTAAGCAAATTTGAACAGTAGATAAGGTAGGCTTCATACTTGAATATACCGTCTGGCTCCACGGGAGTACTTTTTATATCGGAAGACAAAAAAAAATAAACACCGAGAAAGCACTTTGATGAAAAGTGAGCAGAAAAACTTTTGGAAAGTGGGGCAATTCCTTTTATTTCCCAGGTGCCTTTACAGCGCTCTCCCAGCATCACATAATTCTTTTTATAGAGATATTTCATCACCGTCGAAACTACATCCGTTAAAGTGGCCGACATTAGATAACTCCCAGCAACTCCCGGAACTGAGAACATAAGACCGTTAAGTTGCTTTCTCTTCTCGGTCGGGACAAATTTCATTACAGCGGCCCATTGCTGCTTCTTATTGTATTATCGTCGCTGAAGACTCCCTTGAAAAAATGCGGACATCCTGTTAGCTAAAAGCATGACAGGTATACGAGAATATTGGATTCTTACATCCGATACTACCTTTTGTTATAGGACGGTCGTCGACTTCTAAATTTAGCTCAAGTAATGCGACGAATTCTGGTGCCAGCAATGCCACTATCTTGAAAAAGTCGTCACTATAGTCTTATTTTCTTGTTTTAGCTACGAAAAAGGCATAAATTACGATGGTGCTTCTTAAATAAAATTACGAATGTATGATATGCAGTCAATTTTACTCGGAAACTTTGATGTACTTTCATCTCACATTAGGGCAACGATGGGTGCGCTAAGAAAGCACAGTAAATTGTGAGATCTGTATTTCTGTATAAGAGGGAGGCCAGTCAGTCAAGATCACAACGTTAAGGCCCCAATGAGTCTCTCTTACATCGTACTCATAGGTCACTCCTGGATGGGCCACCAGCCATCCCAATCACAATTACATGATCAAACGAACTATGTAAAATTCTCGTCGAAGTAAATATTTAGAATATTTAGAATACATACCGTAGTAGTACCCAACCCCCACGATTTCAAAGTGCGCACGCAGCAAAGGAAAGCGGTACCGCGCACATTCTCCCTACCCTCAACCTCTCTGGCCTCATATAAACCTCCATTTTCTTCCAAGCCAAGTTGTTGCAACAATCTCACCTGTGCAAAAATCCAAGCGTATATTATATAAAATAAATTGATGATTCAAGACAAGAGACGAAACGTGATATTGGAACTCTTATTATTCCACCTTGTAGAGGAGAAAGAAGAGAGAGAGAGAGAAAAGAAAAGTAACAATGTTAATGTACTTTTATTTTGAGATCCCGTCTCAAATAAGGTCAGAAAAAATTGAGGAAATATAATTTCTTTCGTCTATCTCTGGAAATACTTGGAAATGCCAAACTTTTGAATGCGATTTACTTAGGCCCGTATCGTCAGTCGTCCCTACAATTGTAGGCCTCCTTGATTGTCATAGTTTTCTACTTCTCCGTGTTAGCGCTCTATTTTAAGGTTATGTCACAAACATCTATTTGCATCAAATTGTGCTTGCTTTTGAGTTATATCAGGTTTTATCAGCCTGAAAGTTCCTACAATTTAAAAAGAAAACATACCTTCACAATAGGAGAGCGCTGACGCTGACACGGGACAAGTGTAATCTAGAAATTTTTGAAGGAGAGAAAGAAGTATGACAATCAAGGAGGCCATGAACGCGCCCTACAATTGTAGGGACGACTGACGATACGGGCCTAAGTCTTACCTAAATGCCCCCATAAACGGAGTTCTTATAACTTACCGTTTTCGAGATCTTAATGGTGAGAGTCGAATTTGAAATACCCGGTATAAGGCAGTGTTTAGCGATAGAGCGAGGTTTTGTGATTTTTTGAGTACATAAAAAGTGAAATAGCAAGACAAAAGGGGCCTTTCGTGACAGTATTATACCTCATGACTGGACAACAACTGTTACTGCCAATTGTCGCGTATTTTTACCAAAATTAAATGACGTGCGTGACTATATGAAAAGAGAAGATTAAATGCGGTGATTTGAATGTGTACTAAGGTTCAACAGTTTATTTCTTGCGATGTTTCTAAAATTGGTGCTCAACTATGGACAAAATCTACTTTTCGCTCTCATTGCCCAATATGAGCCTTTCTTGAAAACATGTTTCAAAAAAAATATTTATTGCGTGTAAAAATGTTTAGCAGATATCTGAAAGTTTTAGAAAGACAGATACATAAAAAGATACAGCCAGATATGCGTTGTATTTTATAAACAATGAGAAAATCTCAAAATTCAGTATTTGGCTTGTATAATTTTCAAATGAAATTTTATAAATAATCGGTATACTGGAGACTGGAGACAAAATTACTTCACAGCTGTTCAAGTAAAAAAGCCTAATGTTGCGGTTCATGCCTTTTCGCACCGCTCATGACTACTCGTATAAAAAGATTTACCCTTATCAGTTCAAACTGTCGGGAACCCCTTGATTGTATGGAACTTGCGCACTTCTATATAATGTTTTTATAGACAAGCAAGAATTTAATGTGAAACATCAACAACTGCTAAGCTGGCGGCTCATGCTTGTAGTATGAACTGACTCCCGACTACTGACTACATAATTTTGGCGACAAAACTTGCTTCTTCCATTCAGTCTGAATTTGTTGCTTTGATTTCAGTAGGACTGTAAGGCAAGTTACAGAACTTTCGTAGACATTTTCATTAGTTTATATTGCGAAAGTAAACTGCTGCATTTTTTCGTATTGGAATCGCCATATTCATCAGACTTTCCCATATAGCCGTGTCCATCCTATAATTTTGACATAAATGCTTAGTTTGTTTTTGTGTGTATGAGGCTGACAGATGGGAAGGGAAGATGAGGGAAGAGAAAATTTAATCTTTCGCTGGGTTTTATTACACATAATTTAATGACAGTAATCACATTAGAGCGATATCAGTGGAAGTGGTTTGACACATACAAATGACAAATGTCGCGTCGATCCTGCCCAATGTGCACGCACATTAACGATTTGAATTAAGAATACCTGGCGTAGTCGTAATGTTTGTATCGACAGATAAACCGGCGACTACTGACTAAAAGTATTTAAATCGCACATTCTTTTTGCTTATATTTAAATGCACTAATACTGGTCTCCCCTTATTTCCAGGTTAGTAGAGGAGGCCGTAGGCTACTATGGAGTAGGGGGATTAAATATGGTAAGCAAACAGAAGGGCCGATTCGTCAGATAGGTGGAATATTGATTACGCATTTACTTGCTTAATACTTGCTAGTGCATTTTAAGCGAATTTTAAGAAGTTAGAAGAATTACCTACGATAGCATGTCACGCACGAGTTTCATTAAGAACAATTCACCGGCTAACCACTAACCACTAACCTACAACGCTTCGATCACAAAAAGTTGGTTTAAGCTGTATAACTGCTCTTTGTAGTGCGTTAATTTATTGCGTAAATAAAACTGTTCTGAGAACCGAATATATATTCTTAATATCACTAACGGTAGCTGATATAACTCCGAGTAAATTACTCCATCGACCCGGACTCCGAATTCGAATCCGACTAAGTACCCGGATTGCTTAAATTTACCAGCAAATAACTTATAATGCTATAAGTCTAGAAATTTTCCCTTTATACAACGCAGGAACGTGTAAACTACGCTTTTTTAGTATTAGTAAAACTTGAAGCAAACCGGAGTTACCAAATTGAGTTAGTCACTTTAATTTTTTTTCTGCTAACTGTTATACAATATCAAGGTGAGGTTCCATTACGCACACGCAGTGGGTCATCAACAAGGAAAGTCTTCAACACGTTGCGGCATATGTGCTCTACCAGACGCGTTTCCACTGAAGTAAGCTGCAGACACACGTTGCGCAACACACAACTTGTTATATTGGAAACGTACCTTTACGGGAAGTTTCCTTATTACAACATAGGTCGATGTATTATTTTATTTGAAAACCGCAAATAAGCCTCTGGTATTCTCGCCCATATCCATACCTCTCACCACTCAGTTGCATTATTGTCTTCGAATCACCACACTAGATTAACCCACCCTTATAGAGTATCAAGTGTCACTAAAGGCCTCGATGACTACGCGCCCCCATACAATTTAACATAAAGAAAGGGCCCGCAGCCCAACAATAGAAACACCTTGGCCGCTCGCTCTCGAGAAATTCAATAGGTCCTTACCGAGGTCCTTACACATAATTTCAACAACTTAACACTACAATGGGCCTGTTGTATTGTTGGCAAATGACGTACCTGGAGGAATTTTCGATATGTTGAACCCTAGCGGCTTTGTGTGTTTGGAAAAGAAAACACATCGCTGGATGCGAGTCGCATTCAAATCAGCCATTTTCGTGGAATGGGCGTACATAATCGACGCCCTTTACGCCTAACATTTAACCCTCAATCTGACAGGTGGAACTTTATAACGCAAACAGTACATTGGAAATTTCGTGCTGTATTTAGTCCAGGGGCAATCTATCTAATTCAATTTTTGTTAGAAGGTTTCATATAATGTCATTGGGAATGAGACTTTTCAGGTAGAGATACCTGTCTTTGGGGTTCTATAAGTCTATATAATCTAAGACTGGCATTTTCCTGCTGCAGTTCTTCTTACCAAAGTTGGAAGATGGAAGAAACCATTTTTTATATGGAACAGAAAATTAACAGAAGGAAATTCTAAAGGTTTTCTCCTAGGGGTAATGTTTAATGTGCGCTTAGTTACGGTTTATTGAAATTTGTTATGTTGCATGCTCTTGCAAAGCCTAGAAGAAATCGATCATTTTATTTCTCAGATAATGGCTGCAAGATTCACATATGCTTAGAAGTCCTAATGACGTGACTGTAAAGTAATATTCAGAAAACGTAACATCAGATTTCTGATTTTTTGAGCATAATGTTTCCCCTTTTTACACATTAAAGGTAGAAATACGATGCAATTTTCTGGAAAGACACCATCATCCGATACAATCATACACAAAGGTGTACGTATACAGCTAGTTTTATATGTTCAAGGCATTGTATTAGCACATGTTCGCGCAAAGTTTCTATGAAATTGACCATTTTATTACAGAGATAATGGCTATAAAACTTATACGTGCTCTTATGAGAAGCCTAATATTTTCCTGTATTACTCTGTTACAAAAGTAAATTTATTATTTTATTTAGAAAACCGGTCATGTGAAACTTGGCTACTGACGTTTTTTTTTAATTCGTGTAATAACAGAAAAGTATAAAAAACCGATCCTGTAAAACTTGACTACATTACAACGTTACTACTAAACTGCAAAGCAATATGCCCGTGATTTATATATTATGTAGTACCCCTGGCAGCCTATAGTTTCTATCCTACGTTATGTACTTTTTTACGGCGTTACGGCGCTTATCTCAAGCCTTATTCGGTGCTATTGAACAACACAAAAACACGTCTTAAGGGATAACAAACATAACCTAGATCAATTTAAAAATAAAAGAATGAAAATTTGAAAAGACATTTCTATACCAAGGATCCGAGGAATTTAAAAAGACATAGCAAAAACTTATCACAAACCATGTGGAATTTGCTATCACAAGCAAAATGTAACGCTAGCCTCGCATAGATGTACCTAATCTCTGTCGTTCACTAATTAAAAGTGGTACTTCGGTTTCTTCCTAACTTCTCATGTGCATCCTTAAATTATTGTTCCATAGTTATTTATCACAAACCAGATGGAATTTGCTATCCCATGCAAAATGTACCGCCAGTCTCACATAGATATACCCAACCTTTATCTGTTACAAATGAAAAATGCTAAATTGCTACATTGCTATCACAAACCAGAAGGAATTTGCTATCCCAAGCAAAATGTACCGCTGGTCCCACATACGAGTAGATGTACCCAATTTTTATCAGTTATAAATAAGAAATGCTATATTGATGCATTTCTGTCACAAACCAGATGGAATTTGCTATCTCAAACAAAATGTAATGCTGGTTTCGCATAGATGAACCTAATCTCTATTTGTTATTAATGAAAAATGGTACTTCGGCGGTTTCTTAAACTGTCTTGTGCAATCTTATTGTGCTGTTCCAAGGTTATGACAAACCAGATGCAATTTGCCGTCACAAGCCGAATGTAACGCTAACCTCGCATAAGATACCTAATTTATATCTGGTAATAAGGAAAAATATATCCTAACGACTTCTTAACCTGCCATGTTCAAACTTACAGTCCTGTTCTATTTTTATGACAAACTAGATGAAATTTGCTAACACAAGCAATTGAGAAGAGACTGTTGACGTTGACGATATCTTGTTGCTACGTTGTCCCAAACGCTTTCAGTGTGGACCATCACAAGCTAGGTCCATATTGCTATCGCAAGCAGCCGAGTCCAATATTACAACGTTATCGCAAATGTCTTCGTTCATCTTTGGTGAGCAAGCCAGGTCCATGTTGCTATCCCAAACAACCGAGCCTAATGTTTCCACGTTAACGCCTTTGTCCTTCCTTGGTATTGATTTGGATATCACAAGCTAAGTCCACGTTGCTATCCCAAGCAACCGAGTTCAATGTTTCAGCGTTATCCCAGACGTCTTTGTTCGTCCTAGGTATGGAGTTGACTATCTCAAGCTAGGTCCAGGTTGCTATCCCAAGCAAAAGTGTCAGAACGTTATCCCAAACGTCATGTTAGGCACAGTTTGCAGCGTCGGTGAGGCATCTATACTAATATTCATTTCACTTGCACCTAAAACAGACCGGTTAGTCGACAGTTACCTTTGGATGCTTATTTTTCTGTACTATTTATCCAACCCTTAACAATGATCCATAGAAACTGTTTGGCAAGTAATAACTGTAACGATGGTGGGTACAGCTATGAATCTATTCACTTCGAAAACTGTAGATGTGTAACAGGATGGCGCCTTAAAAACCCGAGCGTTTAACTAACTACCAAACGGCTTACACACAAGCAACTCGAAACACGAGTGTAAGAAGGCAATATCATAAACCAAGATTTTATCGAACATAAGCGCTATTCTTACGCACAATTTCACACAAATTAGGTTTAAACGTTATATCCCCCCTAAGATTTACCATAAACAAACGGCATGAGGCAGAAATTTGGATTTCCCGAGGCTGATATAATCCGGATCCCCTCTTCTCTCCTAAGCTCACATATTCGCCAGGCGATATGGCGGTTTGAAACTACGGCAGCGCCTTAAAACCGTGTTTTCTCTCAAGAAGCTGTTTTGATCGCGACAGTATCAGCGTTTTGTAGCATGCATCAGCTGTAAGGGAAGAATTATCAGGTAACTGAAACATAACGTGACATGACTGAGCATTACGCGGTGGCACATGGACACATTTTATACTTTTTTCACAGAAAATTTAAACATAATGTCGAAGCAGGGCCGTAGCTACCGCGGCTCAGAGGATCTCCCACGTACGAAAAAAAATAAACGCAAGGTTTATCACAGTATCACCGATGTTTTAAGGCTGTACGATTATTTCAAAGTTCTTACGCGCTAACCCTATAGATTACAACTGCAGAAAGACGCTTTACAAAATTAAAAGTAATTAAAATATATTAAGGCCCAATTTCACCAACAACAGTCTGTTATTCTCCACCTGTAGGGTAACAGACCGTCAGATACAGCGAATGAGCTTCAAGTTCCAATCAACAAATTTTAGCTACCAATACCAATGAAATGTTGAAAACAAAATACTGTCATAGTATGAGATGATAACTTGTCATTGAAACATCACCAGCTTATTGAATATCAAGAAATTACATATAATTCAGTCCAAATTTTAAGAAATGTTTGATTTTTGAATTACATTCATGTTTTAATTACTGTTGTTGATGTTTTATTCATATATTATTTTCTTCAATTGATATGTGATACTGGGTGTTTTTTCCTATAAACCTCTTGCAGATAGCCATTAAGCACCTACTTGATGACAGGCTCTACCAAAAGATGTTGCTCGTTTCCAAACATTCATTCATTTACTTGCCGTTCATCAGAACCATTATGGCACCTTAGATTGATATTCCCTCAAAACCGTATAGGTTGTTTGATATCCATACATCCATAAAGTTGAATATTTATCGTTGTTCAGGAACTGAACAAACATCCACACTATATTCACAGCGATTAAGAAATTCCCAAATATATGCCTTAAAGCTACCTGCAAAAGAAACTACAAATTTGCCATATTTTTCTTTTTTCAGGAGTACACATTCTAGGTTATATTTATATTAGACATTATTTGAATACAGCTGATTATTGCATTTCAAGGAGTGACACATGTGTAGGGTCTGTCAACTCTTGGTACCAGTCACAAAACGTATACTCTGAAGGTTTAATTCCATGCTATTCAACGACAACAGTGACTTGTGTGGTTGTCAGCGGCCATTTTGTGAGGGTGCGACAGGGTTGCCAGATTGTGCATCAATATCCCGTTTCACCTTCCTGATCCCAGTGGAGTAAGTTGCGCAGCTGTTGCAAATATACTTTACCATGCTTTATAAGGCTATTCGTGACATTTTTCCCAAAATCGTTTCACAACACTTGAAAAAATGCAAATGAAGATTTAAAATTATTTCCATGACGCCGCAATATAGCTCCGTCGATACCTTGGGTTATACGTCTTGACAGTAGGGATGTTCGATACGATCCTATATTTAGAAGTATCAATACAACTCACGAGTATCGTCATCTTTCGATCCGGACTGTGTCAGAAAGTGTGACTGCCATCTGGCTGCGACGTTCCCTGCCAAATCAGACATATTTTCCATCATTTTCAAAGAAATTGTACAAAATCTTCAAATTTGTGAAGTTAGCGAGTTTCACTTCATACGTTCTTACCAGACATGCCCAAATCATCAGTTGCTGCCGTGATATTCATCCCGACCACTGCATACCCACGGCTAGGCGACCTGTATGTTAAATTTGTATTGATAGGGCAGCGGGTTATGCTATAAATCATATGTCACAGTGTTTGTGCACTGATTGCAACGGTTAGATGATACCAAAAATATTTTCATAAATGGGAGATCTTTCTAAATTTCGCACCCTCCACCACGGGACGTGATCGTCGTTAGACTTGGCAACCCTGCGAGTGTCAGATAGCTATCCCCGCCAGTCAAAAAAGAAAAATAGAAAAACAATAAACATTACTAGTTTTTTTGATTTTTGGACTTAAACCCATTATCTATGAAACATTTTTCATAATTTTTTGTCTATGTTCATAGTAATTGCATTATGCATCAGGGAGATGTAGGGATTGACACGTCTTACACATATTATCTGTGTTTTAGGGTGGAAAGGACATAATGTTTTTATTGCTTTGAAGAAATTCATTATCCCATAAATTAATAACTGGTTACTATTATGACGTAAAGGAAGATGAGGAATTGGATGGAATGTATTTTATATTTTATTTTCTTGCAAAATACAGACAAATCCACACTATACAACAGGTATGTAATGATAACTTTCAGTATACTGAAGTTGCTAAATTCAAGAGTGCCATGCATTATCAAACGTCCAAATCTGCTGCCAAATTTAACAGCTACAAAATCGACCTATTATTTGCCGCATTCCCGTTCGCTGAAGGGGATAACGGATTGTTAAACGTAAACCTATAACATATACGTATATCAAAATACATGAAAGTTGTCCTGTCTTTTCTGTTCAAAAGCATCATGTTGGAATCAAAAAGTGGTCTTGTTTATGATAGAGTCGAATTTTCACGATTTTAGTCAGTATTTCAATAGAAATCACTAATATTGAGAGACCTTTGACAGCTTTCGTCAAATTGCATTTCGATATGGTATTTTCCCATTAAGCATTATTAAATATTGGAACCTCTCCACAATGATGCTTGATTACATTTAAAATGTTCAGAAAGTTGTAAAGTATAGAAACACAAACTAAAAGCTAGAGGTATATATATATTTCCCCAATGAGTGGAAACGCGCTAGAGTTTAATCCTACTAACTATGGTCAACTGAGACCGATCACTCTACTGCCAATTTTTTCTAAAGTATTGGAGCGTGTTGTTTACTAGCAGCTCTGCGCCTATTTGTGTTCTAACAAAATTATTCCATCTAAACAATCTAGATTTCGACAACGTCATAATACAGCTTCGGCTTCGGATTTAACAGACAATATAACGATGGCACTAGATAACCAAAAAGCAGTAGCTCTCATACTTCTTGACTTTACTAAAGCATTTGACACCATTAATCACCCACTTCTTGTGTCTAAATGCAGTTATTATGGATTATCTGAAAAACCTGTTTCGTTTATTCAAACCTACCTTGAAAATCAGTATCAAAGAGTTCGTCTAAATCAACAGTACTCTACCGAACAAAAAATTTGTTCCTGTGTACCACAGGGATCAGCCTTAGGACCCCTATTATTTTCATTATATATCGCAGATTTAGAAACAGAGGTAAAATCATGCAGCATACAATTTTTTGCAGACGATACTCAAATTTTCTATTCATTTAGGAGTAATGACTTGGAAACAGCAAACAATAAAATTAATCAAGATCTTGCCCAAATTGAAAAGTTCAGTAGTAGTCATAATCTTCATTTGAACCATTTGAAGACAAATATGTTGGTATACGCAAATAGAACAAAAAAGAATACTTTAAAAAAGGACATACGCAATACATTTAAAAGGTAATAAAACGGTTCCTGTGGATCATTCGAAGAACCTAGGTGGATGATGACTTAAAATTTGTTGTACACGTAAACTATCTAAATTCTCAGTGCTACGCTATTCTCAGAGTTTTATTTGCAAATGAGGCTATATTACATAAACCTGCGACAAAGCAATTGTGTGAATCTTTCTTGTTTTCAAAGATATCGTATTGCTTAGCGGTTTACTATCCCTATTTAGATATTATAGCAAGAAATCGTATTCAAAGTATTATGAATACATGTTGCAGACTTGTAAATGGTCTCAGAAAGTATGAGCATATATCGAATGCCATTAATGAACTCAAATGGATGAAAATTGATAAAATGTATAAGTACCAGCTCTTAAATCTGACTCATTGGGTTCTTTATTCAGAACCACCGTCATATTTAGTGAACAAATTCATACGCAGAGGGAATATGCATGGCATTAATACCAGATATAGAGAGACTTTTTCAATTCCATGCCACAGCACATCTCTATTTCAGAATACATATATTTACAATGCGATCAAATCATATAATTTTTTATACCGCAAATTAAAGGAAACCAATCCATTACCCAAATTCAAGAAAAAAGTGAAAGAAGTTCTACTTGATCAGCAGCGAAATCTGTTGTAACCCATAAGTGGCCTCACATTTTCCTTATGCCTTTACTTAGATTATACTTTATTCTGTCGTTATTGTATACAGGTATTAATTTTCAACAAATTCTGTTTTTTTTTATAACTCGTATTGTTAAGGGAGTTAGGCTGTAGAATAGATATATTATCTAAATCTCGCCTCCTGTAAGAATATTACAAATAAAATACGTTAATTATTGTTATTATTATTATTATTATTATTTCAATTTTTAATCATAGCACCGCTGTCACTTAGTTGCCTTTTAAACAATTTTCCAAAACGAAGGAGCATTACCTCCTATGACGCATCACGGATTTACATGTTATAGACATCTCAAAACCAAGGACATTATTCTGAATTTCTAAGATGTTTGAATTCAATATGCCCCTCGATCTCGGTTCGCCAGGTGGGTCAGAGTGTCGTGCTACTTACTGATCAGCCGACCGGCCGGGCCGCGAGTCCGAATCTCGCCTTCGGAAATAACCGAAGCAATGAATGTTGTGGCGTCGTGTGTTTGTCCTAAAGATTTACATATATATATATATATATATATATATATATACATTCTCGTGGCCGAATAGGCTAGAACGTCTAAGGGCATTAAAAAAAATGCTCCTTTTCCCCGCCCTGAAAAATTCTATAACCGCTCGCTCTTCAGAACGTTTTGAGGGTAGGCACACTTTTATAGGAAGTTTTCTGTGGCCGATGATTCACCCATCTGGTCAATACGTGACAATGGAAGCGTTTAGGTTCCTGTTGTAGATATACGCCTCAAATGTTGCCCTCCATTTTGGATTCGCCACAAATTTAGATATGAGCATCAAACCACGCCACTGTGTCGAAGGTCTATTTGCCGTACTCATAGTCCAAAGACAGTAGATAAAAATTAAAAAATATTTTTCTGTTCTGTTTATAACTCTACTGCTACTGCACCGATTTTCTAGAAATAATGGCAATTGGGAGACAGGCATCTACAGGTCCGCTGGAGGTATGATGCATATACAATAAGTTTCCAAGCATGTATAGATTTTTATTGCACAATACTGGTCGATGATATGTCATTGTATTGGTTGTTAACGTCGCTTGAAGCCGAAAGGTGTTTTTAGTATTGCCGGAATTTTATCTATGACCATCAAAAAGGCCCAGATGTGAGTTGCTGATTGTCCCAGGGCCTTTAATATACTGACCTATTTAAATGTGACTTTGGATACACTTTAATCGTTCTATGGTTCGTCATCGTTCGCAACAGCAACTCTTAAACTATAGCGGTCTCTTACTCGTGAAATAAGTTCCTCACTATTAATTTCAAATGGCTGAACTGGATTTTTGGTACTTCCCACACAACTCCGTTATCAGTTCATGTAGGTTATATTCAGCAAAAAGTCAGTCAAAGAGGCCCGTACATTTACATCATATCAAACAATCATGCGCAAATGTTCACACCTAGTCCTCTCTAGTTGACTAATACTACAGTGCTATTCAAAAAGGCTCCCCCTAAAACGCTTTAAACTGGTCAAGCTAGTCAGTCTTCTTCTCTTGCAAGGATTTATTTGAACGTGTAATGAAATCATTCTGTTTAAAGACGTTTGTTGAAATGTGTCAGTCTTTGTAACGGCATGTCCCATACCTTCCTGCATATTCACATAGACCCTTCTAAACTGATAAGATTGATATATTTGGAATAACACAATGGCCCATTCCTTGATAGTGTGAAACCAAAACGGGTTGAAAAAGCTCAGAATTCTTGTCTGAGACTGGTATCTGGCATAAGGGGTAGACACAGAGTATCCCACAAACTAGCTGAGCTGGGATGGTTGAATATGGCTCAGAGGCGTACCTTGCACTCTACTTCCTCTTTTTTACAAGATTATAAAATATAAAAGCCCCTATCTTCACTTAAAAATTAGTTACCGGACTGATTTACATAATCTAAACATCAGAAGACTGATTTCATTACAATACCATCACACAATAAAGAATCATTTAAGAAATCATTCTCATATCAAATGGCCTTTTTGGTAAATAAATTCAGAATTAAAGATTTTTCCCTCTCGGCAGCCACATTTAAGAGGAACCTGAAAAGTGATCCACTGTCTCAGATATCATAGAAACACATCTCCTGCTCCCCCTTTTCTCTTCTTCTCTTTCCCCTCGCTTTCTCTTCTTCTCACTCCAAATTTCCAATTCTCTACTTACTATACTTCGCTATATGTCTTAATATTATTGACTATCAATGTCGTAATAGCCATTTGTATTACTATAGAATTGTTTAAATTTGTTTGTTTGTTTTTTTTTTGGCTCTAGCAGGTGCTTCTTTAAGGGGCAAGCTGATGTAGCCCGTTATTCTCTTAAGGCTTTTTTTGTTTGTAAACTTTGTATATACTGTTTAATGAGGGTAATAAATATTATTATTATTATTATATAGCGGTATGATAGGTTATCGGCGCTCAACCTTGGCAGTCGGCGTTATGAAATGTCCTAAACTTATATTTCAGGGTGACAAAGTGCCATCTTTATATTTTCAATGTCATTATAAAGTTAATTGTATTCGCGCATCAACTTCGACACCCCGAAATTCAGGCTAATTTGCCCTTATCAAAAAATAATTCCTTGTGCAGCTACACCTAGGTTTTCCCGTAGAGAATTACCTGGAATATCTGTGGATTGAGCCATAAGAGATATTTTAAAAGTGTACCATTGTCTGTGTAACACTTACTCAGGTCAAAGCTTTAATTGCCTAAAAAACTACGTCAGTTCAAAGCGCTGATGGATACGAGACTTACTAGAAGTTAGAGCCCCCATCCAACAGCCGCTGTCGTCTTTGAGCTTAAGTAGATTCCATGGAAGTTTAGCTTCCTCTGTCTCTGACTCTACATCAGTATAATCGGATATATAAAATAATTACAGCGAACATGACGTCTTCGCAGGAAGTTCGACTAAATTCCTCCGAGCCCACTAATATGGTGATCACGGTAGTTTAGAGCAAAACATGATTTATGTAGACCAAAGCCGTACCATCGACAGCTATCGGAACAGGATTATTCGCGAAGTTGTAATTAAGCTTATGTAGGTAACTTGGAGCTTCAGCCCCTATTGCGATCAGTGTTGCCAGCAGTTCAAAAAGTTCATTAAGGACCAATTTCACCAACAGCAGTCCGTTATTCTTCACCTATAGGGTAAGAGACCGTCACCAGCTTATTGAATATTAAGAAATTACATATAATTCAGTCAAAATTTAGAAAAAATTTGGATTTTTGAATAAAATTCATGTTTTAATTACTATTGTTGATTTTGTATTCATGTTTATATTATTTTCTTCAATTGATATGCGATACTGGGTATTTTTTCCTATAAACCCCTCGCAGATAGCCATTAAGCACCTACTTGATGACAGGCTCTACCAAAAGATATTGCTCGTTTCCAAACATTCATTCATTTACTTGCCGTTCATCAGAACCAATGGCATCTTAGATTGATATTCCCACAAAACCATTCAGGTTTTTTGATATCCATACATCCATAAAGTTGAATATTTTTCGTTGTTCAGGAACTACATAAACTTGCCCAAAAACCCCACTTCTATTGCTTCGTTCCTTATGAGATTTTCAATGTTGCGTTTTTGATTGGCGACTGATCCAGTTTCCCGAAATTTAGCTACAAGTTCTAGAACATATTTTCGATGCACGTTACTGTTCTCATGTCGCTCATTGAATATTTCTGCTGTTCTATTAGTGCACTGATTATTTCCGAAAAATATTTCGATAATTTCAACTCTTTCTGCTGTGGAATATACCATGGTTAATTTATGTAATAAAACGTTACAAGTTATTTTAGCAACAAAGTTTGGTCAAATCAATCGCAAACTATGTACTAAATTCTTATTTAAAATAAGTACGAGATATTTCTTTATCTTTCCTCAAGAAATAACTTTTTTCTCCAAAAAAACCTTCCAATAGCATTTACTTTAAGTAAATTCTTTTAGTCAAATTTCTTCTGAAAGTAGTACAAACTAATCTGATGTACCTATTAGAGTCTATACGTACTTTAAGCTTTAAATCAATAAATCTTCAAAACTACTGAACTGAAGTACATTAATTTTATATCACTATAAAGGGAATTGAAAGACCTTTAAAATAAGGTATCACTCGACCTCCCTTTCCACTTAAGATTTTAGGGTTGGTGTCAACCCCTCCCAGGGGGCTGCATGTGTTAACGTGATTTTTTGCCAAGCTTGTGTCTCCCTCGAAGACAAAATCTACTGGTCTGAGCGTTTTTCAAAAAAAAAACTGAGCTGCCAGTAAATGCGTCTGTTTCGTTTTCGATGCGCCACCCTATATATATATATATTATACACATATACGAGTATATGAACGTTGGAGGATTTTTACTATTACATTAATTTTAAATTTCTTTCATACGTGTCATGTTTGTAATTTGATGACGAACTTTTTCAATTATACGTTTTTTGGTTTGAACTTTGAATTTTGTTTTATTTGAAATATTTCTTACATAATTTGGTAATATGTTATATAATCTGCTGGAAAGCTAAGTATGACATCTTGACATTGCTTAATGTTGTTGATATTGTTTCGAGTTTGATATAAGTGATCTTACGGAATAAGCCTAGGGTCTAATAGTTTTGCTTCAAAATCCGACAGATCAGATGGGCATAAGAGTGGTTTGTCAAAGATTATTTTAAAATGAACTTTGCTTCTTTTTTCTACAATTGTTTTGCATTGCCTATATATTTTTGTCCTTCATAGTTCCAGTTTTTTTTCAATTAATTTTTTATTGAAGGGAGTCTAATGAATTTATTTATGTATATGTGAGTATTATGCTATAACGGATTATGAATACAGGTTGGTGTATTAATAAATCAAGTTGAAGAAGAAATACAGCACCATATTAATTGGTCTATATACTTTTGTCTATTACTGTATATTTGTATCGTAAAATTTGCGCAATTTCTTTTTGAAATTCTAGACATCCTGGTCTGTTGACATAGGTTGGTTTACACAAGGCGAGCGCTAAAGTTACTTTACCGCCCTATGGCAAAAAGGAGTCCGTTGGCCTATTTATAAAGTACACCTTTGGACACAGTCGTAGATAATTTCTCGCCTGATAATCCTCGGTCCTATGAGGCTATCTTTTAAGTGTTGTATTGATTTTCTAATAAAAAGACTCCAGTTATATTTCACATCAGTTCACCTGTAACTTCCCTATGATTCGGAAACCAATATTGTGAACGACGTCAATGAATAGAGATGCCCGGATAATAGCGGATTATGCCGGAAAAGTGGATTGGGCTGTTTAAACGGTACTGTTTCCATCAGGATACGCTTGATAATATGGATCGAGAGATAAAATGGGATTAAATTTTATGTGTATTTTGGTCGAGCTTGATCGGCCAATCGCATTTTGTTTTAGGAGCGGGGCCCTAAATATGAAGCACAGCTGGAACCGATTTTTAGCGGAGATCTAGAGGGCTTCCTTCTCATAGTACCTTATCTCCTGAAGGAAATCCCTTGATGTATATTATATAATGGTGAATCGATACGTCTTCTCAGACTAACGCCCGGACACGGATATTACATTTCAGGCTTTACAGAACCTATTATGCGTACTAGTCTAATCATATTAACAAATTTCCCCAAAATACCTGTAAAGTCATGTTTCACTGATGCCAGTTATTCAAGTGGGTATTTAAAACATGGACGCATAAAATGGGTACATCAATTTTTGTAGACAAACTTTTTGTTCGACAACAAATAATGAGAAAACGTGTTTTTTGGGTATCAATTGAAAGTGTTAGCAGGAACGAAAAAAAGTCTTCAAATAACATTTTTAGGTATTTACAATAACTAAAAAATTAGACCACGCGTAGAAAGCTTCGACTAATAGTAAAAAGGTTATGGTCGAAAAAATGCAGGTTTCGGTACTTGTTTCTAATGCGACAATAATTTCACGCAGCGACTTGAAATTCTTCAAATCTCTCTCGCACTATCTAATGTTTATTTTGTGGATAGCAGCCTCACGACCTTTCGTTGAACAATTTGATATAATAGCACTGGATATTTCACAACTGAGCTGATGAAAGTCAGTCCTGGTGTCAAGTCTAATACTGCATTACTGTGTGTGAGCCAGCCAGTTGTTCATATATCTATAAATTACAACATTAGACGGCAATTTGATCGACAATCGACACGTTGATGCAATTTTGAAAAACATAACATTCTTTATAAAATTAAGTGATACACTATTATTTTCATCAGAGCGCTCAGTCATTGATTTCATGTCAATCTAGGCATGATATCAGATTTGCTAGAATGTTAGACTTAGGGTGGATTTCACCAAAGTTGTCAAATCAACAGTCCGTTGTTCTCCACCTATAGGGTAACAGTCCGTCAAATACAGTGAATGAGCTTCAACATCCAATCAACAAATTTCCTATGAAATGTTGAAAACAAAACATTGTCAAAGTATGAGATAACAGCTTGTCCTTGAAACACCACCAGCTTATTGAATATTAAGAAATTACAAATAATTCAGTCAAAATTTAAAGAAATGTTTGATTTTTGAATAAAAACCATGTTTTAATTACTATTGTTGATTTTTTATTCATGTTTATATTATTTTCTCCAATTGATACGCGATTTTACTGATGTAGCATCACCTGCCGTGTTTTTTTTTCTATAAACCTCTTGCAGATCGCCATTAAACAGCTACTTGATGACAGACTCTATCAAAAATTTCGTAGATATTGCTCGTTTCCAAACACTCATTCATTTACTTGCCGTTCATCAGAGCCATTATGGCACCTTAGATTGATATTCCCACAAAAACATTCAGGTTTTTTGATATCCATACATCCATAAAGTTGAATATTTTTCGTTGTTCAGGAACTGAACAAAGATCCAACAGCCACACCGTATTTACAGAGATTAAGAAATACCCAAATATCGTCGTAAAGCTACCAGCAAACCTAAAACTTGCAAAAAAACTAGAAATTTGCAATATTTTTCTTTTTTCACGAGTACACATTTTAGGTTATATAAATAGACATTATTTGAATAACAGCTGATCATTACATTTCAAAAATCCACAACGAGTGACACATGTGGGGGATCCGTCAACCCTTGGTCCCAGTCACAAAACATACACTGAAGAAGGTTTAATCCCATGCTATTTAATGACAACACGGTGATTTGTGTGGTTGTCAGCGGCCATTCTTTGAGGATGTGACATGGTTGCCAGATTGTGCATTAATATCCCGTTTCACCCCCCTGGTCCCAGTGGAGTACGCTCCGCCAACTGTTAAAGTATACTCTACTATGCTTTATAACACTATTCGTGTAATTTTTCTCAAATTCGTTGCACAACACTTGAAAAAATGCAAATAAACATTAAAAATTATTTCCATGACGCCCCAAAATAGCTGCGTCCGTACCTCGGGTGATACATCTAGACAGTAGGGGTGTTACGTACGATCCTATATTTAGTAGTATCGATACTTTTACTTCCCATACCCGATATTTTGAATCGATATTTCTATATACGACACTTGGGTGTACTCGTATCGATACATTTCACAAGTATCGTCATCTTTCGATCCGGACTGTGCCAGAAAGAGTGACTAACTTCAGATTACTTTTCTTCTTTGTTTCCTTCCGCTGGATATCGATAATTTTATTCCAATATTTTAGAGTGTCGATACTACCTAAAACGATAAGAATCGATACATAACGATACTTTTCGTGGATCTAAACATCCGTAATCTTGACAGCTTGTCATTGTTGTCAACTGGCCTGAAGGGTGCAGTGTTGCCTTTACTATCTTACATTTTGCTAAAATCTTATAACAAATAAAGGCTTCAAATGTAATATTGACGAATATGAACGGATTTGTATAGAATTTAGAATATAAATTCATATTGCAAATTTCAGATTGTCTATGCATGGACTTGAACCGGATTTTTCGGTAATTCTACGGAAAAGAGAATATTTACCGATAACATCATTCTCCATGACCTTAATGCCCCACATCAATCATACATAATGCATACATACTCAGGTAGGCGGGCACATGAGAGGCGTAGATTTGGGTTGCCTTCGATTACCGACGCACATCCTCATCCCTTACTCCGCTTGCCCTGAATTGATTTTTGTGCATACAAAAGGTACAGACTGGTAGACTACCGTCATTACCTCATCATCGGACAAGCAATAAAGAAACCGAAGCCTTTCTGTTTTCAAAATAAATTTTTAATTAAAATGAGAGGGGAGTTCAGGGGTAAAAATAGTCGAAAAAGGAGTTTCCAGAATGGTTGCAAAGTACTTTGAAACTTGTAATATAGAACTATGCCCTCAAAAAACATGTTGTGTGCGCGCCCAATACAATAACAGCCGTTTTTGATGACTCAAAGGTCCCTGATCTACCACTGATCTTGGGACGGCATTTACCTTATACCGAACTATACAGGGTGACTTCGAAGTTGAGTCATTTATTTTAACAGTGCGTAGATCTGATCAAAAGAAATGTTTTTTTCCTTTACCATTTTTCTGGTAAAATTAAAGTAACAAAGTTATAGCCCTTTGGAAGTTTGAGTACCGCCCTGTCTCAATAATAATGTCATGTGCTTGTGTTTGGCAACAACGGATATAATCCACCTTATCGGTTCATCGCATCGGAAACAAAAAAGCGAAAGAATTTGGAACGAGTTTTTTACAATTATTTCATTCAGTTCAGTTATACATACAATCAGTGTCAGTCGCGTGTGAATAGTGTCTGTTGCGTGGCTCAAACGAAATAAAAAATGGCACATGTTTATGCGGATCGGTTTCCCAATCGAGTGCAACCAACCCCTCGTGCCTTTGTTAATGTAGTACAACGGGCTCGTGAATCAGGTGACTTAAGACTTCACAGGGGACCTCACGATCAAATACAGGTCCGCACTGAAATACTTGTCGGGAGGATACTTTATAAAACAAGGTAAAAATTTTTTTTTATTTTTTTTTTATTTTTACACACATATTTTGGTTTATCTTCCTTCTACAATCATTATCTGAAAATTAATGACTCAACTTCACAGTCACCCTGTATATTTACCGACTCCGTTTCTTTTTCGGTTTGGCACCACTGGTGATCACTTTAAAAGCAATTGATATCCCAGACGTGTTATAATAATAGAAATAATAAGAAAATATAACAATGTTTGGAGATATATTGTCATAACTAGGTATTTTTGATTCTGACGTAATATCTAGATGATGAATAATAAGTGGATGCAGGTACTTTTACAAATATCGATGTTTTTGGACCCAGAAATGCAGAATGTGCTATTTGTTTACATTTGGTGTGGATTTATAGATCATAAATTGGCAAAAATTGTTTTTGATGTAACAAAAGATGGTGAACCAGTTGGAATACGTTTTATATCCTTTTTTTGGAAAATAACAGAAACCGGTACATTTCTACAGGTACGTATTATGTACAACATCCTGTAGGTGATATACACACAAAAATAGATTGTCATGCATGAACGGTCGTCAACAACAGTGAAAACATCCTACCAAATATAATGCTAGAAAATCGACCTATGGTTTGCCGCATTCCCATTGGTCCCACTTAAATAACAGACCGTTTTTTGTGAACTTGGAAGTTGAAAGTTATCCTAATTTTAAAGCACAAAGACATAATATTACATCTATAATGTACCCTTATCTATAAGGCAACCGTCCTTTTACGACTTTATTTAACATTTCAATAGAAATCACTGATATTCAGAGAGCTTTGACCGCTTCTGTCAAATTGCATTTCGATAAAGTCTTTTAATATTAGTCCAACTGACCGTCAAATATTAATGTTGCTGAAATTGGCCCTTATACTGATACTGACGAAAATTGTATACGGTTCGTTATGGTCACATAGACGAAAAGTAGAAATATCCTGTTCGATCACAACATATATTGCAAATCGTTTCTACCCAAACAAAGGGGTAAGACATATGCCAAGACAAGTAAAACATGTAGTAATGCAGACACTTACCTTTAATATGGCACCTTAAGGCGGGATCGCCTTAGTTTCTATCTGTAGGAAATTGCTGAGCACAAACGCATATATACTAAGTGACATATAAATCCGAACACCCAGTTTAAATGGCTTTATTTTAATAAAAGTTGGTGAATGTATTTATCTTACTGTAAATAACAAGTGAAAAAATTTTCAGCCTTATCAGTTGGACATTCCGGTTTTTATATTGCTTTTTTTTAATTCACTAACGCTCTAAAAATGAATATTTCAGCCGCAGTAAAGAATCAACGTTGGCGGATTTTGGTTCTTGACATCCTTTACGATCGGTTACGATGCCTAGAGTACGGAGACCTGTACGATTTCGTCAACTTAGTGAGTTTGATAGGAGCCGTATAGTGGGACTTCGGGAAGCTGGACTTTCTTTTCGGGCAATTGCAGTTAGAGTGCAAAGAAGTGTAGACACTGTGGTTAGGTGTTGTCAGGCATGGCTTCGAGAAGGCCGTACGCAAAGAGCAAGGGGCACTGGACGCCGCCGTAGAACAACAGACCGTGAAGATCGCCGCCTAAGATTATTGGCCTTAAGGCACCGTTTCTCCACGACCAGGTCCATTGCAAATGAATGGTTTGCAGAACACGGAAGCCCTATTTTCATGCGAAGTGTTTACCGACGAATGAGAAGTTTTGGCTTGTTTTCATACCGGCCACACTGGGTCCTCCCTTTAACTCGAGAACACCGACGTAATCGCCTTGAGTGGTGCAGACAACGGTCACTCTGGGATCAGGAATGGAATAGTATTGTCTTTAGTGACGAGTCTCGATTTTGTTTAGGCATGCACGATGGTCGTGCCAGGGTTAGAAGGCGACGTGGTGAAAGGAGGAATCCACAGTTTTTTGTTGAAAGACATGTTCATCACACTGTTGGAGTTATGGTTTGGGGTGCTATAGCTTATGGTTCCAGGTCACCTTTAATCTTTAACCCCATCTTTTACCCTATCTTGACACCCTGGCAGATCCAACTTTCCAACAAGATAATGCCCGACCACATGTTGCAAGATTCACAATAGACTTCTTTCAACATAATGATGTCACATTGTTACCATGGCCACCAAGATCTCCCGACTTATCCCCAATTGAGCACGTGTGGGATATGATGGGTAGGAGATTGCTCAATTTGCAACGTCCTCCTCAGACTCTAGAAGCACTTCGAGAGGAGTTGGTGGTTGCCTGGAATGAGATACCACAGGAGGACATTGACCACCTGATCAGAAGCATGCCTAGGCGCGTTGGAGAATGCGTAGCACATCAGGGTGCATCTACACATTAATAAAGGTCAAAGGGCTTTAAAGCAGTGTAATCATTTTGAAATTTTTATCATTTACTTATTATGCTTCATTAAGTACTTTTTTAAAATAAAACCATTTAAACTGGGTGTTCGGATTTATATGTCACTTAGTATACTTATACGTTCTGGAGAGAACTGACACTAAAACCTCTAATTATAAGTTTCAAGTTAATTTAGTGTGTCTTCCATTAAAACTTGTTCCTCGTTCAGATCCCCCTACAGCACGTTTCCATTTGAACACCGGTTATGAGGAAGTTTGATCATCGTGCAGCTAAAGTGCTGCTCCCAATTGAATGTAACGAGATACTTCGACCGTATCAAAGGTCGCAAAGGTGAAGCCTGATAATGCAAAGTCCTTTGTGGAACGCGATACAACAATAAAGTTGCCATGTCTATATATGTGTAGGTACACTAAAGTGCGGTAACTTCGTTCGGCGATTTGCGCTATTACGTTCTATAGGGGTTTCGCGATGTGCGCTACGTGCTGTGCTCTAACGTTGTCTGGCATTTCTAATGAGGGTCATCTGATATATATGTATGGGGCCGAACGGGGCTTCTACTAGCTTATACGCGCTACTAGTAGATTGCTTCGGATGGAAAACCTAATGGTAATCTCTTGTACCTTTGGGTTGCGCATAAATACTTATGTGGTGTAATGCGTGTAGCCATAGTTATTTTGGCCATATCCTCGCTTTGGATTAGGCTTTGGAATACACCTTCCCAGTAGTTAGTCTTCAGTAGGACTGAGGCTGCGGTGTCAAACTTGGTATAGATTTTGTCGGCTACCAAGTAACTGCGTGAGCGCCACATTGTGAGAACTATAAAAATTCTATGGCTAGCTTTAGTAAGAACGCTAAATAACAAATAAATGCTTGAGGGATACCGAACAAAAACCGATTTTACTATGCGGGAATCTAACCTTAACACACTAAAAAATGGTTTTGACAACTTGAAGTTCCAAATATTTAAACGTACTCCTGAATTATTTTAATGCCGCTATGTCACTTAATAAACAGGATTTATATGTCAATGAAGTCCCTGAAAGGTTTAAAGGAGCTTTAGTTCCACCTGTCCATCAAAAGGGCGATCTAAAACATATAAATAACTATAGACCAATCATAACTTTGTATTTGAGAAAACATTGGAAAATAGGCCAGTTGAATTTCTTGACAAATGCAAATATCTTTCAGATAAGCAATTCGGTTTTGATAGGGAATCAATGATGCAACTGGTAAGTTAACAGAAGAGATCATACAAAGATTCGAATCGATCAAACTGGTTCTGTGCGTATTCATGAATGTGGCCAAGGCCTTCGACACTGTAAATCACCAGCAGATGTTAGACACCTTGGAGGAGACAGGAGTATGAAGTGGACCTTTACAGATGTTTACAAGCTATATCTCAAATCGAAAGCAGGTAGTAAAGATTGGTGACACATTAAGTAATGAAGAGTCAGTTAAGTAAGGCTTACCACAGGGTACTGTGTTATGTCCAATCTTGTTTACAATTTACTTAACAGCATTCCAACTTCTTCTTCATGTGACCAAGTGTTTAGCTTTGCAGATGATACGGCAGTCCTGTATCTTGATTTTATCAAAATATCTCGCAAAGCAGCAAAACATATATGTGTATATATATTTGCGAGTTTTTTTACCGCTATAGCCGTTTATAATATTTTACCTCGTGAGCATGGCTTACTCAAATTTCAGTAAATATACAACCAATATCAGAACATACCGCCATATAAAAATAAAACTATAGTAATATCAGTGTATGTACTATGATACAAAACAATATATAAATGTTACCAATGAGAAATTCGAAACATTTCTCGTTTTACTACTAAATAGGTTGATGAATTAATAATTTTTGATGAATTCCGTATTGACGTAAACAATGGATAATTAACTGGTTGAAGTGTAACCCTAATGTTATATATGGGCGCCTAAACTGGCACAAATAAAATTATGGATGGGCTCATGCTTAATTTTTTAACAAAGTCGTTGTGCTTGCAGTTTGTAAGAGATTAAGACAGGCTTAGCAAAGTAAAGAAAAGAAATCATAATTACCTCTAACAATGCGGGTTCTCCAAAAATGGGGAAACTATTTTCCCAACTGGCCCGGAAAGTAATACAGTCGAGTTCGGAAAAGACACTTTCCGCAAGAGTTAGGAACAACTTTTTTTTACCAGCGCGTAATAGAAGAACAACAATAATATTGGAATAATGGTAACCATATACTTTAATAACAGAAAACGTAAAGATAATTAAATTTTATTATTATTAAGGTAAATAATGAAAGAGCAGTTGTTGGCATTTTGAAGATCTATGGCAGGTATCTAAGTAGGACGGTAGTGCATTCAATCAATGTATGAATTTAGCACCTGGAGATGTTTTACAGTTTTACACACGCTGTGCCGAAATTTAACACCTTTCACATTGGCATGCGTATATAAAAATTGGCATTTTCAGCACGCTGATCGTAAAAATCATTCCGACCCTTTTAATTGAATTGAAAAAGAAGCATTACTAGAATCCATTTTAATGGGTGGAAAACATATAAATACATTATTTGTACTTAAAATTAGCTTTGCATACCTTGAGAAGCTGCAAGCGCGGTAGATCTGGCAGCACTGAAACAATCCGTTTGCTTCAACCTGCTTCTGCCTATTGCACACAGTGGAGGGATGTTGAGACAACTTAGCTCTAAGTTGAGCATGTAAGCTGCCGGAAAGAAGCATTTGTTCGCTTGATCAGAGTAAGGGGTACAGAACTATAGAATTTAGAAAAATATTTTGGTTTCAGCTTTCGTTTATTTACGAAAAAAAGTTAAAGTAACATAGTGAATGCTAGAGACATCTGGTGTCAAAAAAGTGGCTCGCCCTCTGACGGCAATATCAAAGCACGGGCTGAAAACAACAAAGTAACCTGTTCGCTAAGATCTGGAAGGGAAACCAGCGCGTTGGTCTACTCAAGCCAGATGCTTATGAATACACCTAAGATTTCAACTAGAAAATCATAGAATGTGATGACACAAATAGATATACCGGTCAGAAGAGAAACAACATGGCTGACACTCTCAAAAGAAGAGGCTTGTAATCCTTAATCATATATATGCTGAGTGGGACTACAGGGTGTATCCATGTTAGGCATTCATAGCGAATCTAGCGGATAAAATAATAAATACACAAAACTTAAATAGGAAAGATATAAAGCACCGATGATAATTTACACTGTTTATTACAGATTCTGCTACCATGTGGACAGATTATACATAGCATAAATGCTACCGCACCTCCACGTATTTTGTAGAGGGTGAGCCATTAATAAAGGTGCCGACTGCGTCTCGGTAGACACTCAAGTGAGAGCTATCCGTGAAAAAATTTTGTAACTAAAGAGTCCAAAAGAAATTGCTAAAAAATATTTTCGGCTTCTAAAAATCACCGCGAGTGACCGTAACTATAACGTCGGATATTGAAATGCTGTTGTTCACAAATATGTTTACGTCCTAGCTATTCCGAACAAAGAAAGACTGAATATCTCATTCCACCTTTCTACACCCTGTAGAGGTCATGTTAAAAAAGTGAAAATAACTTTCCTAGTTTTTGGGATTTGTTATACTCTTTCTAAATGATGAAAAATATGTCATTTGTGATTTTTTTTAAAAATCAGAAAAATGGGGACTTTGAGTTTAATCGCCACCTAACATGTAAACAAAACTCAACTGATAAACTAACCTCCGCTAGAAATGCGCATTAGGATCTTTTTGTATGAAACCAAGACAATGTACATCCATAAAGCCGATCAGAAATTACTCTTATTTTTATAAAATGCTATTTAACCCTTCTACTTTCTAAACCAGTCAACTAACCACAAAATCATGCTTACAAAAAAGCAAGTCGAGATACAGTATTGGACAAAAGTATATAGACAAATATGAATATTTACTTAAATACCTTTAGAAAACGAATTCATACTTCATTGCTCCATAACCAAATGCGTTATTAGTTGAAAAACTAGTCCTTGTTTTTACATTATCTACAATGAACACAGTACAAGTCTGAATATATGCACTTTTTATGAGGGACAAAAATATGTAGACAAACTTATTTCAACATTAGCTTAGTACAGTTTTGGGTCAGAAGAGGATCAGTTTGTGTTCATCAAGTATTGTGGAATAAGTTGAGTGATTTTAAGACCAAATATGAACAAAAAAGTATCTTGGAAGCCTCTAAGGCCCGTATCGTCAGTCGTCCCTACAATTGTAAGGCGCGTTTATGGCCTCCCTTTCTCTCCTTCAAAAATTTCTAGACTACACTTGCCCGTGTCAGCGTAGCGCTCTCCTATTGTGAAGATATGTTTTCTTTTTAAATTGCAAGAAATCCCAGGCCGATAAAACATGATATAACTCAAAAGCAAGCACAATTTGATGCAAATAGATGTTTGTGACATAACCTCAAAATAGAGCGCTGACACGGAGGAGTAGAAAACTATGACAATCAAGGAGGCCATAAAGGCGCCCTACAATTGTAGGGACGACTGACGATACGGGCCTAAGAGAAGTGGTCGGCATAGGAAACTAAATTCTAGATCTGTAAGATTAATAAAAGTAATTTCGTCCAAAGCTCCGTTTAAAGCCTCAAGACAAACAAAGGCCGAAATGGAGACAAAAAGAATTGTCAATGTTTCTACGGAGACTATCTGTAGAAGATTAAATGATTTGAAGTTATTTGCACGTCGCCCGAGTAAGAAGCCGCTAATCTCGAGGAAAAACCGTAAAGACCGATTACAATTTGCACGGTTGCATCTTGATTGGAGCATCTGTGACTGGAAGAGGGTATGTTTCAGTGACGAATCCAAGTTCAATATGTTTGAATCAGATGGTGTTCATTACGTTAGACGTGCTAGTGGACAAAGATTCAACCCGAAGTACACTTTGCCCGTTGTCAAACATGTAGGCGGGTCTGTTATGGTTTGGGGGTGTTTTTCGGGGTTTAGGTTAGGACCTTTACATAGAATAGATGGCATTATGGATAAGTTTGTATACACAAACATACTAAAGCATGTCATGTTACCCTATATGGAAGACAATATGCCCTTAAGATCAATCTTCCAGTAAGATAGCACACTTCTCGTAAAGAAATTCTTTCTGGATGAAATAATACCAGTTCTCAAATGGCCTTCACAGTCTCCCGATATGAACCCCATTGAAAATCTATGGGAATACTTAGATAAGCAAATACGAGATAAAAGCTATTCAAACAAGGATGAACTTTTTGCCGCTTTAGAGCAAAAGTGGAGACAGATTGATGAATCTTATATAAAGAAACTTCTACAATCTATGCCGAGACGATGCCAGGCGGTGATTGATAATAATGGATATGCTACAAAATATTAACACAAACATGGTTGGTTTTCTATAATTCAATGAAAACTTTGCTTCCTTTTTCTATAATTGTTTTGCTTTGTCTATATATTTTCCAGGTTTTTCAATTAATTTTTTATTGAAGGGAGTCTAATGAATGTATGATCAGTGAGTATTATGCTATAACGAATTATGTATACAGGTTGGTGTATTAATAAAACAAGTTAAAAAAGAAATACAGAAAAATATTAGTTTGTCTATATATTTTTGTCCATTACTGTATATGTTAATTATGAAAACAACTTTCAGTAGTTTCTCTTCACTTCTTTTGTTATAAAATTTTTGACGAGATATAACCGGCATCCTATATTAATATCCCACCTGGAACTGCTCATTCTCTTAAAATGATTTTCTGGTACTAGCTTTGGTTATCTAAAATCTAGAGCGTAACTTCTCGTCATCTTCTGAATAGAATTTCCTACAATAGCAGCATCGCGATGCACCTCAACGATTACTGATTAGAATAGCTGTTGGCGTCGGAACAATAGCGCGTTTGGAATCGGTGTAGGTCCTGCGTTGAACAGCTAATATGGCTAATTTCACGGAAAATCTTGTTATTGTGTTGTCGCTATACTATAATTCCGTCCGGGCTGTGCAGACGTGCCGCAGAATCTCAATTACCGAATTATTTTCGGCCAACATTCAGAAATGCTGCTTACAGCTATTTGAAGCAGGAAGAAATAGAAGGTGGAAAAACATAAAATGGCAGATATTCTCGACAAAATATTCATAAGTATAGTGAGGAAGGCATGGGGGAGGAAGCGTGACGTATTTTCACAAAGATAACCATCGGTATATGTCGGAAAGTATTGCTGTCACCGCAAGATCGGGCAATGTTCTGTATTCTGTATAGGAGGCAGAGCAAGCAATCAGTTAACATCACATCACTTTAGCCTGATCGCGCTTCTTGTACGTACTCCCCAAGGCTCGCTCAAGGCTGGATCGTCAACCACTCCAAGCTATTGGAAAAAGGTGGTGATGCGATCCAACAAAGCTTTCCTTACACTGTCAACACAGCAAAACAAGTGCTAGACTGTCCCATCTTCTGTAGACATCCTCTACGTAAGGCAATGCCAGTGACAAACTAAAGTTGCTATCCGGACATAGACAGGTACCATTTAACCGTCCACTTACTGCGAAAACCTAGTTCGGACAGACAGTGTTGTACTAAAGTTGTCCAGCAGTGATAGTGCTTTGTATATGAATACACATCAAGATTTGTTTTCATAGCTGACCAGAACTCCATTCCAGTTACTCGGAGTAACTCAGTAGTGTTCAGCACCAATACCGTTCCACTGCACGTTGTATTCTCATGCATTGTTTCTGGAGCAGTTCGAGAGCGTATCACTCTCAAACCAAAAACCACTGGGAAGCAGCTCTTATTCATCAGAACATAAACACCTGAATAATTTTGTATCTTCGTGTCATTGTGTTATCATGGAGTAGTAAGTTGGAGTAGATATCAGACTCTATATCCTTTTTACTTCCTACAGCACTGGGCGAGGAAGTATTGTAATCGGGAAACATTTCTAAAACGAGATATTATGTTATTGGATGTTATATGACATCACGAAAAACCAAGTTACTGCCTAAGGTTAATGGAACTGGGAAAAGCTTCCTATTGTAGATTGTTCCACAATCTCGACACCCTCGGGACAAAGGAGCGGTCGTATCGGCCGGTTCTCGATGTACGAAGTTCGACACGGTTAGGATGGGACGCCAAAGTTAGGCGGATGTGTCTGGCAGGCACATGGCGCGTCGGCATCATGGAAGAGAGCTCTGAGGAGCAAAGCCCGTTGGTGTAGCGATAGAAAAGAACTAGATCGCCGACGGCCCGCCGGTGCGAAAGAGTCCCGAGACTGTCTGTTAGAGAAGAGTCATCGATCAGTCGGACCGCCCTCCTCTGGACAGCATCGAGCATGGATACTGTAGTCAGGGCGGCAGCACCCCAAACGTGCGAGCAATACTCGAGGCTAGGCCTTATCTGGGCCTTGTATAGAGTGAGAAGGTCATGCGGAGAAAAGTACTTCTTAGCCCTAAACAAATAGCCTAGCTTTTTTCCAGCAGATGCAGCTATTGACGAGATGTGTTCGTGCGAGATCAGGTCCTCGGTGATTTGGACTCCGACCAGCCGAAATGAATGGCTGTTTGGCAGAATCCGACCATCCATCGAAACCGGGTGTGCACAGGGACGCTTTTTGTTCGTCAGAGTACAGTACTGCGTTTTGGAAGCATCGAACTGAACAAGATTGTTGCGTCCCCAAGCAGTGATAGCCTCCAGGTCTCTTGTCAGAGAGGAAGTCATCGCTAGTCTTCTTTTTTACAACTCAGCGGCAGAGATCGGCTTGTCACTCTGAATTCCTGCATGTAGAGTGCTATCATCAGCGAAGCTGTGGATTGTTTTGATCGTGCAGGAAAGGAGGTCGTTGATATGTAAGAGAAACAGTGTCGGAGCCAAGACCGATCCCTGGGGAACACCCGCGTTGACGTTGTGGGAGTAAGAGGAGAACCCGTCAATAACGTCGGATATCTTGCGGCCAGAGATAAAGTCAGCCACCCATCTGCAAAGCTTTTCTGGGAGGCCATAGGATGGGAGTTTGCTTAAGAGGGCAGCGTGCAACAGCTGATCAAACGCTTTCGTGATGTCAAGAGCAACGACATGAGCCTCACCATAAGACTGGATGAGTTTACTCCACAACTGAGTGACGTAAGCTGGGAGGTCCCCTGTGGATCGTTGGTGCCGGAAACCGTACTGCCTGTCGCTAATCAAGCCGTGACGTTCGAGGTAGTCCAGATGCTCGCGATTTATGCACCTCTCCATCACCTTACATAAAACAGAAAGCAGAGCTATAGGCCTGTAGTTGTAAGGGTCGGTCTTAGATCCCTTTTTTGGGATGGGTTGAACATGAGCAAATTTCCAGTTTTCTGGGGAGGTGCCGGATTCTTAAGATATCTGGAAGAGACGCGAAAGAACTGGAGCAAGCCCCTGTGCACACCTCTTCAGTACAATGGCAGGAATCAAGTTCGGACCAGAAGCTTTGTTGATGTAGAGCGACAAGAGCACTCGTCTTACGGTCTTATGCCTGAATGTTACCTCCCGCATAGTGTAGGGAACCCTTTGAATTGACGGCACTTGGGCGTTGGGGGGGACGTCCGTGGTCGAGTTGGCAGCAAAGATCTTGGCTAGCACTTCCGCCTTGGCCTTTTAGTAGAATACAATAGTTCCATCCTGACATGTAAGTGGTGGAAGGCTACTGTGTGAGAAGTTCTTTTCAATCTGCTTGGCCAGCGTCCAGAAAGACCGACTGCTGTTGCGCTGCGACATTACCCTGTGCCTAACGTTTATACCATGCTGGTTTTTGGCATTGCGAACCGCTGCGTTATATTTGTTTCCGGACTCAACGTCGGCTTGTCTGTTCTCTACAGTGGGGTTTTGTAAGAAGGTTCTGCTGGCGAGCAGCGTTACACGATTTGCTAAACCAGCCGTTGGACCCTGGTCTAAGCACTTTCACTGTGTGAGGGATGTATTCCTCCATTCCGACGTGGATAATTTCGGTTATCGAAGAACAGACAGCCGACGCATCCGCGTCAGTGAAACAGACCTCTTTCCAAGGAAAGCTAGAGAAGAAATCTCTGAGCCCCTCCCCGTCGGCATATCCGTAATGCCAAGTTTTGCGGCCTGTACGAGTTTCTGCAGCCGCAGCGAGTTCTGACCGAAACCTAACCTCCACAATACCGTGGTCTGAGTTACCCAGTGGGGACAGGACAGCAGTGCTGTAAAGGGCAGGATGCGTGGTCAGAAAGAGATCCAGCAGGCTACTGGCGTGTGACAAGACGCGGGGGAAAAAGGTACGACTCGTCACCAGCTGAGTCAGCCCTTGGGTAAGAGCGAACGCTTCGACTGCACGACCTGCTGCGTCGGTCTTGTTTGAGCCCAACCAAAGCTCGATATGGGCATTGAAATCACCGAGAAGAACTACCTCTGAAGCGGGATGATTGATGTTCAGGAAGTCGATCTGGACGGCGAGGTATTCGAGTAGGTCATCTCAGTTATGGTCCGAGGGAGCGCGTTAAAGGCAGCAAATATACTTGGGTGATGTTTTGGAGTTGAGGCGAAGCCACAGAATGTCCTTCCGGTCTGATTCCAAAGAAACATCTCTGGAGCAGGAAAGACTGCTGCGGGCAAAAGCCACAACTCCCCCGTTCTTTCTCAGATTGGAGTGCACCTCGTAGTTTGGGAAGTTGAGATGGTTAATCGGTGCGGACTCTGAGATTTTTGTCTCCGCCAAGAAAAGCACGGCGGGACGATTGGATTGCAGGTAGTGATGAACAGCATCAATGTTGCTGTTAATCCTGCAGATGTTCGAAAAACAAATTCCGAGACATTCCGGACATTCCGCGAGTGGAGTGAGTTTACGTCCGGAGTTCTTAGTGCTCGAGGGATCGATTATCATTAATTTCTTTGTTTTGGAGGATAACCGACTGCATAGCTTAGGTGTGGAAACATGCGGACATTTATAAGACACAAGGAAAAGCTAGCGGGTGGTACTGCCTCGGTCGACTGGTCCTTGTCTACCACCTTTTTTTTACGTATTAGTGATGTTAACCCAGATATTACTGAAACTTTTTTTTCACAATATTTGCCGGTTTCTTAGTGAGAGTACAGTAAATTGACTCCATTTCAACAACCAAAACCGGTTTATGAACTTTTTTATCCCTAACTAAGAGTTACGCGGTGTTCTTTAAAAAGGACGGTAGTAAAATGACCTGCTGATAGCACAAATTTTATTTCAAGGACACATATTGTAAGACATAAAACAAATAACTATTCGGTGTGATACTGTTCGAAACACGTTTTAGGATGTAGTGGAACACTACATTTTCTGCAGCGAAACTGAACTTTTTATAGCATTCGCCACAACGTTGCTGGTCCTCTTGATAAACCACAAGGTGATTGAGCCCATCATGTCTAGAATAAGCATTTTCTTTCGTGTTTCGCTTAGATGGACCCCTCTTAATATTTCTCTGATTAGTTTCCAGAATATTCCCAGCCGTTATTGTTGCCTCTGACAATGAACCGCGATCAAGACAAAAACCAAATCACATAGCCCAGTCGAAGAGCTCCTACCCAGAGTTTATACCCCCACCTTATAGGTTTTCCTCTTATGGACTGCTTGCAGCCTTGCCAAAATAGGGAACCATGGCTTTATCGATGCTATGCTGTTGTTCCAAAGGAGCAAACTCTAAGAACTTCGTATTCAGTAAACTAAACAATGGACGAAGTTTTGCATACCTGTCCGATTTATCCAGATCAGTATTGTCGCAGAAATGGAGGACTTTCATAATTTGTGAGAATATGTCCCTTGACATAGCTTTAGTTACCATATCGTTGTGACTATCATCCCTATTTTCCCAAAACATAAATCTCCTAGGATGAACCACGTACCCACTCAATGTCAGGACACCTAAAAAACACTTCATTTCTCTCGAGGGTACTTCAGTATCCAAATTTCCTTGTAGTGCATATCTATTGGTGTATTCAGCTATCATGTCTACAACTTCGGCATCAATAAAACATTCAAATAACTGCATGGGAGACAATAACTGCATGGGAGACAATTCTTGCATGGGACCAGCAAGTTTATTCCATTCAATGGCGGAAGGGGGAGGGATATTTTCATTAGTCCATGATAGTGTCTTGCGCTTTTTTATCGGACGAGGACATGTACCTTCTAGATTAGATGCTGATGCTTGTGATAGAGGTATATCATCTTCAGAGTCATACAAATGCTCATAGTCTTCCTGTATCGATATTACGCTAGGCGGCCTATTTTGAATACTCATGGCGTCTCTCTTATTTCCACATCATTTCTCAGTTGACTTCCTGGAAGATTACTCAGTGTTCTAAACTCTTCATCTCCCGAATCAGAATCTGTGACGTCATCATTTGCATTCTCTGGTGGAAAAAGTACTACGCCATCAGGAGGAACGGGAATTCTATCTGGATGTTCTAATTCTTCTAGAAGTTCATGCCTTCTAAAATCAGAGAAAATATTTTTTGGGTACATGTATGTCACTACCGTCCTTTAAAAAGGACGACAACTTTGAGCAGGTGTAAAAACTAGATCATAACCTCAAAACAACTGATATAGGATAATGTAGACTTTTCTGTATCACTAATATCTGAAAACCATAAATAGTACAGATATTCATATGTACAAATGTAGCAAAAACTTACCTCCACTCATACATGATCACTATTTCTAGAAGCACACTGTATAAATGTCGATATATGGCTCAAGCGATACGCATGCGACTAAAGTGTAGTAATTGGTAGTAGTTCTAATGTTCTTTGACAGAGCATGGTGGCCACACCTTCTGTAAAATTACTGAAACTCATTACAGAATCCTTGAATCGCAATGCCTTTATAAAGGACGGTGGTAGTATCTGGGTTAAATAGACCTAAAGTGGCCCGTTGGCGGACTTGTACCGCCACCCGGCAATCGGTACTGAGGTATTCCTTAACGCGTGGACAATCACTTGAACGGGAAGAAGTTGCATACTGGATACAATAACTTCCGGAACAAGCATTTGCCACGGCCCCACTCAGTAGGGTCAACTTGGAAAGTACCGGTCGGATTTTGATAACACTTTACTATGCCGAGGACGGAAAAGCGTTGTAGGTTTTGAAAATTGGTCCCAAACTCCATTTTTGACGTTTCAGAAAATCTTGACCATTTTTGAAAAAATTTACGGAATTAAAAAATTGGAGGGTGGGGTTTGTGAAGGGTGGAGTGGGGTGTATCGCAATGTTTTGATGTTAGTATACGAATACACTTCCAACCCCGATAATTTTACGCACCTTGTTGTACCCAATTCACACATGCACTTTGCTATGATGAGTATCTCATAAGTAGAGATGTTCAGGTTTGCTTTTTCCAATTCCTTGTTCTAACCTAGGTTATAAGTAGGAGGTACTTGTAAAAGAATGTGACCAGTACTCATTCGTCTTCTGTTAAATGAAGTCACTTTTTTGAAAAGTCGTTCGTTATTCGCATATTAATAATTTGCACAGCTTTTTCGCTACCCGGTAGTCGCTGTTCTATTCTAGGTTCCAAGCGCGCAGCTTTTCTGTACGTCTTTGCCTTCCAGGTACACTCCCGCCCCACTGAATCTTGTTTCCTTGAAAAAGGACCCGTCCGTGAAATACACTAGAGACTGAGGCGGGCATGTTATTCCTCCATTTACCCACTCTTCCTTCGAGGGAATGATGAGCGAGTAGTCTTATGGTGTTTTGGCCCCTTCCACTTTTACCAAAGATATGGAGAGATTGTTCTTCACCGCGGCCACGATCTTGGGATGACCCGCCACCGGTTATCGCATTCTTAGATAAGCCGATATGGCTTATGACCTTGTACAGGCGTCTAGTAGCGGCAATCTTAGGATAAAGTTAAAGGCCACTGAAGGCGTTGTCCTCAGAATACGAGAAAATACAATGTTTGATATGGTGTTAAAATATGTCCACTTAAAGCAAGAACTATGAACAGGATCAAGGCTTTTCAAATATGAACACTTCGCCGGCTACTTCATATCCCCAAGGCAGCTCACATTACAAATGGAGAAGTTTTAAACAGGTGTGGCTTCGAGACAGTTGCTGGAAACAGTGAAGCAACGTAAAGTTTTCTAGTTCAGCCAGGTCTTAAGAGGATCCTAGTATTCGATGCCTAAATTAGTTTTACAAAAGAAAATGGAGGAGAAGCGTGAGCCTGACTGAGAAGCATAAGAATCTAGTCTGGTATATATTTTCCGACAAGTCAAAGAAGGAACCTTGCAGGCAGGCAGAAAATAATATTTGAAAATTTCAATTTGTACATTACCCGGATGCCTCTGCATTTCAGTTGTCCGTATTCCATTAAACTTACGAGCATTCTGCTTTACTTTCGGAGGGAGACTGCTGAGCAGCGGAAAAGAGGATTTGCAACCAAATATCAAACGTCGTTACTTTGCTGGTATAATTCCTCGGTTGGGTGGAACTTATTTGTATAGTGTACGGAGAGAGACAAATCCAGATGCAATTCTCTATTCACATAAAGACTCGGCCGAATAAAATACAGACGATTTTTGTCTAGAGACTCTCAGCTTAAACGACGGAAGGTTGCTTCAATTAAGAAATTACGGAAGCTTTACAAATTATCTTGAAATACCGTAGTGTGCTCTAGTCGCTTATGGCGGAATCTCAAAGCATACCAATTTGAATAGATCCATTTTTCACGCATTTCCAACCTTCCATAGAGATGAGGCCACCTCTGTACGAGAGGTTCCATTCTGGATGGCTAAAAGGTTAGATGGAGTGCTGACATGTAAAGTTAAAAATTTAGGAACTGTTAAGCGTGAATACCCAACTAGCAAAGTAGTGCTATAAGCTTTTGGTAAAAGAACCGTTCAGCCATAAAAGCTCTCTATTGTTGTTGCCTGAACACCAAAATGCTGGCTCAACGTTGTGTGTAATGCAAATTTGCTCCCTGCAACATTTTTGCCCTAAAACGAGGTGTTTAAAATATTCTTATAGGACAAATTTTGAACTGTTGCATAAACGTCTATACAACTATTTTATACGGCATATTTGCACGATAGTCAAAACGGTTGTGTTGTGGCATCCATGGTAACGTTTATAAAGCAAACCTGAGCCTTGTTGTTTTGCTGTGCAAATTCACAACTTTAGCCAACAAATTGCTCCCAAAGGAAGCACTTATACAACTGTTGTTTAGTAACTGTTAAAGGCTGTACATATGCAACAATATTACAACATTTGTAGTACAAAATTGCCGTGCTCGGCATACATTTGTTGCTAAATATGTTGGTATACAACTACACCATAACCTAGATTTCTGCTGTCATATTTTTGTTAAAATGCCATACCCAATGCATGCATATTGGTTCAAAAGGTTTTATCAATTGTTCAAACAGAAGATATAGATCTGGTACAAATTCTGGGTAAATCATTCGACTCTATCGGTATTTCATTTCAGACAATTGTCAAATTGTTGTAAAACACCTGCAGGCGACACCAAAATATTCTAATAGACTAAAGGCAACATGGACGATGCCATGATTATACACAACCGCCTGCCATATTGGGCAAACATTTATTCCTCTATTTAATATTAAATAATTATGTTTCACTTCGAAATTACAGATATAAATTGATAAACATTTGTGTAATTGTGTCTAAGTATAAGATATGTGGAAGACTTAACGCAGATAAGGTCAGTTTTCTATCTTAAAAATCTAGACATACTTTTGACCATTATTAAAATACGAATCAAATACGAAGCTTGTAGAAATTGCGTAACTACTTTGCACGATAATCACAATAAAATCTGCTGCGCAAGTAATTCAGTAGCCCTATATCAGAGTAGACGTTTATCATATACCTGTGTATGAAATTCACAATGGCCGATATGTAAGTAAACAAGATGACTGTAATATGTTAGTTATATACTAAGTGATATATAAATCCGAACACCCAGCTTAAATGGTTTTATTTTAATAAAATTTTGTATAAGCACTTAATGAAGCATAATAAGTAAATGATAAAAATTTCAAAATGATTGCTCTGCTTTAAAGCCCTTTGACCTTTAATAATGTGTGGATGCACTCTGATGTGCTACGCATTCTCCAACGCGCCTAGGCATGCTTCTGATCAGGTGGTCAATGTCCTCCTGTGGTATCTCATTCCAGGCAACCACCAACTCCTCTCGAAGTGCTTCTAGAGTCTGAGGAGGACGTTGCAAGTTGAGCAATCTCCTACCCATCATAACCCACACGTGCTCAATTGGGGATAAGTCGGGAGATCTTGGTGGCCATGGTAACAATGTGACATCATCATGTTGAAAGAAGTCTATTGTGACTCTTGCAACATGTGGTCGGGCATTATCTTGTTGGAAAGTTGGATCTGCCAGGGTGTCAAGATAGGGTAAAATATGGGGTTTTAGAACTTCGTGAATATAACGCTGCGTGTTCATGTTACCTCTGATGAAGATTAAAGGTCACCTGGAACCATAAGCTATAGCACCCCAAACCATAACTCCAACAGTGTGATGAACATGTCTTTCAACAAAAAACTGTGGATTCCTCCTTTCACCACGTCGCCTTCTAACCCTGGCACGACCGTCGTGCATGCCTAAACAAAATCGAGACTCGTCACTAAAGACAATACTGTTCTATTCCTGATCCCAGAGTGACCGTTGTCTGCACCACTCAAGGCGATTACGTCGGTGTTCTCGAGTTAAAGGGAGCACCCTGTATGGCCGGTATGAAAACAAGCCAAAACTTCTCATTCGTCGGTAAACACTTCGCATGCCAATAGGTCTTCCATTCATTTGCAATGGACCTGGTAGTGGAGAAACGGTCCCTTAAGGCCAATAATGGGTTAAGGGTTAGAAGGTGACGTGGTGAAAGGAGGAATCCACAGTTTTTTGTTGAAAGACATGTTTATCACACTGTTGGAGTTATGGTTTGGGGTGCTATAGTGTATGGTTCTAGGTCACCTTTAATCTTAATCAGAGGTAACATGAACGCGCAGCGTTATATCCACGAAGTTCCAGAACCCCATCTTTTACCCTATCTTGACACCCTGGCAGATCCAACTTTCCAACAAGATAATGCCCGACCACATGCTGCAAGAGTCACAATAGACTTCTTTCAACATAATGATGTCATATTGTTACCATGGCCACCAAGATCTCCCGGCTTATCTCAATTGAGCACGTGTGGGATATGATAGGTAGGTAGGAGATTGCTCAATTTGCAACGTCCTCCTCAGACTCTAGAAGCACTTCGAGAGGAGTTGGTGGTTGCCTGGAATGAGATACCACAGGAGGACATTGACCACCTGATCAGAAGCATGCCTAGGCGCGTTGGAGAATGCGTAGCACATCAGAGTGCATCCACACATTATTAAAGGTCAAAGGGCTTTAAAGCAGAGCAATCATTTTGAAATTTGTATCATTTACAAAATTTTATTAAAATAAAACCATTTAAACTGGGTGTTCGGATTTATATGTCACTTAGTATATATTGTTCACTTCGTCTATACAATACATAAGAAATAGTTTGGTTGCAATAAAGTAGAATCACGTAACAGAATAGTTGTATAGTTGACAAAAACTGAATCTTGCACTGACGCAAATGTTCTATAGCGGCTGCAAGAGGCTTACACTTTTGTTGTATGACTTACCTGCAGCCCTTATACAACCTCTTAAATGACTGAAGTGTCCTATTAGATGTTTGTCCATTCCGCTTGTATAACTGTTCTAAGAGGGTTTTGCCAATGTTCTTGCAGTATACAATGCTGTGTAAGGAATACTGTATGATCATTTTTTTAACTCTAATAGGAGTGATAAAATTGTTAGTTGGGTAGGATGACTTGTTCATGGAAAATTTACAAATGTGTTACGCATACGTGCATGTGAATCCCAGTTTAAATATTTGCACTTTCTCCAAGAATTATTATCTGAAACTTATCCTTTGGTTTAATATGTCGATAACCCACATGCTCGTCTGGTCAATAAGCCCACATGTACTGATAGATCTTCTTTACTGTACTTTCAATCACAAAGTACAATTATACAGAGTGACTTTGAAGTTGAGTCATTAATTTTCAGATAATGATTGTAGAAGGATGATAAACCAAAATATGTATGTAAAAATAAAAAATAAAAATTTTACCTTGTTTTATAAAGTATCCTCCCGACAGGCATTTCAGTGCGGACCTGTATTTGATCGTGAGGTCTTGGAGCACCGGCATGCCCTCCCCTGTGAGGTCTTAAGTCACCTGATTCACGAGCCGGTTGTACTACATTAACAAAGGCACGAGGGGTTGGTTGCACTCGATTCGGAAACCGATCCGCATAAACATGTGCCATTTTTTATTGCATTTGAGCCAACACCACTATTCACTCACGCGTTACCGACTGACACATTGACTGAATAAAAATATCGTGATCAGCGTTTCAAATTCTTTCGCTTTTTTGTTTCCGATGCGATGAACCGATAAGGCGGATTATATACGTTGTTGCCAAACACGAGCACATAATATTATTATTGAGACAGGGCGGTACTCAAACTTCTAAAGGGCTATAACTTTGTTACTTTAATTTTACCACAAAAATGTGAAAGGAAAAAAACATATCTTTTGATCAGATCTACTCACTGTTAAAATAAATGACTCAACTTCGAAGTCACCCTGTATATGTTTTATCATCAGAATCAGGAATTTGAGGTAACATCCTATAAAAGTTGGTGAAATTAGTGACCATTATCAGCAAGCTGAATCTCATAAGCATCGTAAAGAGATATGGCCATTGAGTGACGTATTCTTCAAACGTTAGCCTTATTCAGCCAGGTCAGTCAGTACCAGACGCACAGTGGTTCAAAAACCGAAACGGCTAGCCAAAGGTCCAAAAACTTTATCTCACATTTAACTAATTGTTTGTCACAGATATAGGAATGCGTAATTCACTTTTTAATAGCATTAGTTACGCTTTGGTTGCTCTGCATGCCGGGTTAGAATGAAGTGAATGTCTGTCGTATAAAGTAGCTAGGAGCTTGCGTAAAAAAGTGTGCGCTCGCGTGGTGCCACATTTCAAAATAATCAGCTGTACTGAAATGTGTCAAAATGAATAGCGCAGTCAAAGGTAATGTATAATTATGGTACGGCATTGCACTAACTGTCAATCGACACATGACACGATACAACAGCAATAAGTAGCTGACAGTTTTTTTGTAATTCATAGCGAATTAGTGAATTATAAAAGATTTTACAAAAACGCCCATTAGCGTCCGCACTATCTTGAATAGTAACATGTTTACCAGAATGAGAGTTTGAAAATTTGGCAGCACCTGGCTCGTTATTGGATTCGCCATATTGGAATGGTCATTTTGATTTTTCGAAAATGGATGCTAAGTTCGTGCCCAGTGACCTTTTAAACTCAATTTAGAGAGCACCCTAAGATTTTATACGCCATTTTGATTTCAGTAGGATCGATCTAATTCGCTATTAGCGACCCCGAAAACATATAAAACCCTAATCGGAGCGCAAAATGGAGTCCCTTAGTTTGATTTTTGACAAATAGATACCATATTTGTTATTAGCGACCTCGAAAACATGTCAAAGGAGACTTAGGGCCAATTTCACCAACAACAGTCCGTTATTCTCCACCTATAGGGTAACAGAGCGTCAAATACAACGAATGAGCTTCAAGTTCCAATCAACAAATTTTAGCAACCAATAGCTAAGAAATGTTGAAAACAAAATACTGTCAAAGTATGAGATGACAGCATGTCATTGAAACATCACCAGCTTATTGAATATTAAGAAATTACACATAATTCCGTCAAAATTTAAAGAAATGTTGGATTTTTGAATAAAATTCATGTTTTAATTACTATTGTTGATTTTTTATTCATGTTTATATTATTTTCTTCAATTGATATGCGATACTAGGTGTTTTTTCCTATAAACCTCTTGCAGATAGCCATTAAGCACCTACTTGATGATGCTGCCAAATCATACATATCTTTCATCATTTTCAAAGAAATTGTACAAAATCTTTAAATTTGTGAAGATAGCGAGTTTCACTTCATACTTTGTTACCAGACATGCCCAAATCATCAGTAGCTGCCGTGATATTCATCCCGACCACTGCATCCCCACGGCTAGACGACCTGTATTTTAAATTTGTATTGATAGGGCAGCGGGTTATGCTATAAATCATATGTCACAGTTTTTATGCACTGATTGCAACGGTTAGATGATACCAAAAATATTTTCATAAATAGGAGATCTCTCCCATTCCGGATCGAACAATCCACCAAAGATGCTTATAATCATGATACCTAGTAAATTTACAGGAAAAATCCTCTGTATGTAGGTTTATAAGAGCTTTCTTATATTTGTTCATCAATTTGATGATAAAACACATCTGCTAAAAATGATCATAATCAGGATAGTAAACTATGACGAAGGTCCACTGTATGTAAGAATTTTCAGATACTTCATTTGCAATTTGACTACAGACCATGACGGTGTTCACATTTTTGAAATATTCTTCAAGAAGTGTTATCAGTCTAGCTCCAACTATCACAAGTACTATGTTTGTATTCCTACATTAAATTCAAAAGCAGTAAATGTAAAAGATTCATGTCGCGCCCTTCACCACGGGACGTGATCGTCGTTAGACGTGGCAACCCTGCGAGTGAGAGATAGATCACCCCAGCAGTGAATAAACATTCTTACATATATTGTCTGTTTTTTAGGATGCAGAGTACAATGTTTTTATTGCTTTGAAGACATTCATTAACCCGTAAATTAATAAATGATTACTATTAAGATGTAAAGGAAGATGATTAATTGGAAGGAATGCATTTTATATTCTATTTTCTTGCAAAATACAGACAAATCCACACTGTTCAACAGGTATGTAATGATAGCAGTATATCGAACTTAAATTCGAGATTGCCATACATTAACAAACGTCCAAATCTGCTGCCAAATTTAACAGCTAGAAAATCGACCTATTATTTGCCGCATTCCCATTGGCTTTTGGGGATAACTGATTGTTAAATGTAAATTTATAACACAAATCAAAATACGTGAAAGTTGACCTGTTTTCTCTGTACAAAAGCATCATGTTGGAATCAAGAAGTGGTCTTGTTTATAATACATTCGAATTTTCACGATTTTATTCAATATTTTAATAGAAATCACTGATATTCTGAGACCTTTGACAGCTTCTGTCAAATTGCATTTCGATAAGGTATTTTCCCATTGGTCCATAATATTAATGTCGGTGAAATCGGCCCTTAGGCTTTTTAAAACACTCTGAGACGCGTTTTGGTCTATATGACTTCGCAAAAGGGGACATGCTAAACCACGTCCATATTCATACAGTTTTATCTGATGGTTGGGGTTTATACAGAGCTTTATTCGGTAGGTTGACAACATGGCTATCCTAGCCGGCGCATTTGAGCTTTGTATTAATTACCGCGCTCCTCTTAACTGATTCTGACGTCAAATTTATATCTATTATGCTGGTGCACGGCTTAAGCAGCATTTCATTTCCCAATTATGACAAATTTTGATTAACGACCACTAACGATGCAAGGGTTGCTAACTGCCCCAGCCATCGTACCGAGACAATCTTATGGAAATTGCCATCATAGCCAAGTACGTATATAAAAAGGTCTTTTGTGTGTGTGTACCATATAACATCAGTTTAAAGTACAGGATGTTGCTAAGCATGGGAGAAACATTAGTTTTATTCAAGAAAAACATCCTGTCATCAGATATTTGACGACGTTTCCGTGTGAACTTATAGCTTCAAAAGAGATGCTCAGAATTTAGCAAATGCTGGTGGTCAGGCACTTCTGACTATATGATTTGTAACCAACGTAGTGTTCCCGCAGATGCGTCATTAAATATCAAGGGGTCATTCTATTATGCATTTATCATATACCACGGAAGATCAAAATAATTGATCTTTGTTCTTAAGACGATAAGAAAGCTCTGTTGGGAGACTTCTAACAGGCAAAGTCCCACTGTGGTTTAAATTTTAGAAAACTCAAGTAGCCTAAAGAAAATCCCACAGATGGGATAGGTGATTCAGGATATATGAAATTACTTACGATAGATGTTATAAGTACGACTAAGTAATTCATGAAAAACTATCCACTCATTTATCCTGGATTATAAATGTGCGAACCAAAGAATATTATTAGATGCTTTCATTTCTCCATTTGTTTGCGCTCACTCTCATACAGTCCATGAATTTTAGTTTGAAACCTCAAATACCATTTTTTGCAGTAAATCCAAGCAACGAAAAGACCTCAAAGCAAAGAGTAAAGGTGTTCAAGAATGCAGCCAGCTTCCACACCGCAATCTGTGACCTCTAGAAATCCATGTCAGATACAAATAATCACCCGTCAACAGTACTAACTGGGTAGTTATATAATAGCGCCCGTAGGAATTTGGAAAATTCATTAATTCCTTGTAGTCTAGTCAAGGTAGAAATGACTTGAAGTACCGCAACGAATCTGTTAATACCTATGCTAACCAATACCTCATGAATTCTAAATCTTCAATAATGGTGATATTCTGCTAATATGTTAGACGGAGATCTGTAACAGCAGCCCCTAAATATTTATTGATCCCAAACGTCTGACCTGAAAAAAAAACCTCATGAAATTCTCGGGTAAACAAAGAGTTAGTTATACGTACATTTAACATTGACCTTCCACACTATGTCAAGGCGAAGAAGTATTGTAATGGGTCTGTTCGCGAATCCATGGCCCTTCTATAACTTGGAAAGTACCTCTCAAGCCTTGATGACATTTTTCCATAATTTTGCTACTATACCAAGAACAAACAGGCTCAATAATTGTTAAAGATCGTCCAGTGTCGGCGAAGCTAGAGGATTAAAACGAAAAAAAAACAAATATCGCCTAAACATCGCTTTTCACATTTCAGATGTTCTGCTCATTTTCGGTAAAAGCTTTGTGAAATTGAGGGTTGCAGGAGTATATATTATATACAGGGTGTTCCAGAACTATGGGATCAAACTTGTAGAGGTTATTCAGTGTAACAGTAGAAAACATTTGAGTATAGGAACCTATATCCGGAAAAGTGTAACTACGGCACTATGGCCTTAAGACGCGTTAAAATTTAGAAAGACGATGAATTGCCTAAATAGGTTTTAATGCATTTAATTTTAGCCTTTTGTACATGATATCATCACAACAATTGTTCAAAATGTCTTCCTTCAACCTGAATACACCGATTTAAACGTCGCGCATGAATCCGGCGGACTTGACTAACAATTTGATACTCGTTTTGAATGATTTCAAATGCTGCTGTAATTGGTCCAGTTAAGTCTTGCTCTGTTTCTACTGGACTTTCGTAAATCAAAGACTTTACATGTCCCCACAGGAACGGTGTATTCAGGTTGGACGAAGACATTTTGAACAACTGTTGTGATGATATGATGTACAAAAGACAAAAATTAAATGCATTAAATCCTATCTAGGCAATTCATCGTCTTTCTGAATTTTAACGCGTCTTAGGGCCGTAGTGCCGCAGTGACACTTTCCCGGATATGGGTCCCTAAACTCAAATGTTTTCTACTGTTACACTGAATAACCCCTACAAGTTTGATCCCATCGTCCTGAAACACCCTGTATATTATAACATATTCCATTTTTTCTGGCGGTAGTATATTCATACGTTTCCAACACCTGCAGGTCTACGCACCTATTAATTCATATTCCACATATCACAGATCTTTCTGTACATTTGCCCTTAATGTTTCCAGAAATATTTTCAACAGACGCGTCCTTTTGTTTGCCGTGTGCTCCTGAGCTTTCACCTCCGGCGCTCTCGAATTATAGTATTGTGGCTGGCACTTATGGCATGATATGAGGTGATCTGGATCAGTGACGTTGCCAGATGGTCATAACACTGATCAAATGGTCATAATATAATTTCAAGCATCAGGCATGAAAGAATAACTGAATTGCTCTTCAGAATTAGGATCAAGTATAGTGGCGTATGCATAGTCGTGCCTTCACTTTGGATCCCCATTTTTAACAACCTTGACGCTTAAGGGTGGCAGCAGAGTGCCACGCCTTTTTCATAAGCTAAACATAACACGATAAATAAAATCTAATGGTGAGTCAAAGCAAAATAGCTGTCTAGTGGCGTGCAAATTTAGGCCCTAGCTCAATGAAGCGGAGAGTAGGGGGTGCTAAGAGCGCCAGTGACTCAAGACGGATTAAGCCACAAATCACCAAGATTTTAGTCGGAGCTTGTTTTGCTTCACCACCCACACAAAGAAAATAACCTAATAGCAATGAGGTAAACTAATTAATTGTACAGAGAGCCAAATAAAACAAGATATTTAAAAAAACACAATATATCCAATCAATCAATCAACTAGCACACATGTTCAACAATAAAAATGTTCCACCACAGGAATGCAAGTAGAAAAAGATATTATCTAAAATTCCCCCAAATGTAACCCCGCTAAACGTCAAGCATGATATGCGATTTTACAAATATCAAAGTGCCTAAACCTAAACTCAGCTTGACCGCGGTCTTCCTCCAGTCAAGTCTCCAGGCGCTGCAGAGATGATCTCAGCTGTGGCCAGTAGTGGACCGAGGCGCAAGGAACTTCACAAGATAGGGGCTGCTTGCATCGTATTCAAAATGTGCGGTTCAGAAAAAAAAGGAACCTAGAGAGAAAAATACTGCTTAAAAATCTACCCTCTTTTCTCTTTGTTAGACAAAACTGCTCATTAAAACACTCGAACTTGAAGAACCATGTACCTTTATACAAGAAAAGTAAAGCAAATGCAAAAAAGAAGAAAATGTACCATACACCCTGAAATAGTTATCACATCATCTAAAAAAGTTATGGCAGTTCAAAAATCAAAATCATGATCAATGTAGTTAACTCGAGAGAAGGTGCCATGTAGGCACTGCCTCACATTTGAATACGTAAAATGCTAAACAAAATCAAGTACACTCTACGAATTTCAGTCAACAATAGTCAATATATAAATATCTGTAAATGAGTTAATTAAAATGGTATTTGACCTGTTTACATCAGGTTTTTTTTTTCAAGAGAAACGGGTGGTTTCTCATCGAAATCGGCAACAAAACAGCCACAAGACAGCTGCAAAGCTGGAGGAGGGCAGATGGTGCTTTTCCCGCTTTCCTACTAAAAGAAAGCAGATTTTCAGCAAACTTCTTCGGAGCATGCATTAATGCACGTGGTCAGATGGTATAAAAGATGAAATTACCGCTAAAGGGGTTAAGTTTACATAAAAATGGAGAGAGTACCACCCAAAACAAACAACTAAATGTAAGGTAGGTACAAAAAAAAGGTGCTAATCCATAAACTGGTGAGTAGGACCCAATGTCCCGAGATCTGGAAATCAAACGAAGAACCGATACACCATAACCTCAACAGGAAAGTGACTGGCAGTCAGATGTCTGTCAATCAATGACAAAAGTAGGAGGGCGCTGATTGCCTATGGACGGACTCTTCTAGAAAACAAAGTTTACGAGGGACCAACGATATTTTACAAGGAAATGTTTGAGATAGTTATTCATAGAATATTATAAGATTAGTGTCCAAAGGATTTCAACACAATACTGAGTCGCTAAGGAAGACAGGTATAATATGTGGAATCATGCCTTTCAGGAGCAGGTAGGTAGTTTGGCCTAGGAATCGGTACTCTATCGTTAATAAAGAGAAATTCAAATTACTGGTAAATGATCAAAATAGTAAAAAAGGTTACGTGGCACTTCACAAGATCTTTTAACAACCTTTTCAAACTCTTGCATCTGTAGAGTAAATATCGTTTTTAATCAAATTAAGAATAATTGATGACCAGTTTTTCCGGAAAGCTGACAAGGATGTCTCACTCCCAGCTTTGAATGCTGTCAAGGTAATTTCGGCGTTCTCCAAAGTGAGAAGGTACAGAGTGCAAAAGTAACAAACGGACTTAATCAACATTCAACGGCTGGCATAAACAATTCTTTGTGTCTAAACTAATCTGTAGGTTGCTAGAAAAGTTGTGTTCGTTCTGATATGGTTTTGTATTATATTTGCTACTCGTTATGCTGGAACGGTCACGCTTGTTATGTCCTATTGTCAAGTTTGTAAATAACCTACCCATTTCCAGAATTAATGTTAACCTTACCCAACTAATGTGTCTGGATTCAATTTGGCGCCGCTTTGTGTGTATCTGAACACATACATCTCTAGTGTTTGCCAAGCTTACTTATACGGCAGATTTACAAGCAAAGACGGAGAGGTAGGAACGCTTCGCCCCAAACCCTAATCTGTTACAAACAAGCTGGAATGTATTGTTCTCACTGTTCACAGTCCTAGAAGCATTCTCTGGTTTGAAACATCACGGTGATTCCACTGTCTAGATGTGTGCTGTAGCATATTAACACATATGATTTACAAAGTTTGGAAATGTACTTATAGCTGAACCTTACGCTACAGTATTGCACTTTTATCACTTCAACTTTCGAGCAGCTGTAGCAGCGAAGCTTCTTAATCGTCATAAGTTTTCCACTGTATATTGTGATTTCTCTTTTTCGCTCCACAATATCGAGTTTATTGACTATTCCTTCTTAAGACTCAATACTTACATCTACTCTGCCAGAAATAATTCAGGCTTGTAGAAAATTAAAGACAAGGCCCACGACAAAAATCTGATTGTAAACTATCAGACTATGAAGCGATTAAAAAGTATACACTAAAAACCAACAAAGACAACGAAGAAGTTGTGCATTTGAAACACGTTCCAGGCAAGATCTCACCCCGGCGCCGAGGATTACAAGAAGGTAACTCAGAAGGTATTTAATTTTATTTACTTTTGACGATACTATCATGTAAATAAGAAAATGAGAGTCCTTCCTTGTCTTACTAACCCTGACTACACGTATCAGTCACAACATTCCATTATATACTTACAGGGTAATCTCACGTTGAACATCTTTTTGCAGTAATTCATATAAGGGAGACAATTATCTCAAGAAATACATTTTAGCAAATATTTTAGTTTCCACCTTGTGAATATAGACTGAAAAGATTTTAGATTTTTGTGAAGTGAATATAGCACATCACGTTGATCCCCATATTTCCTTGGTCGATAAATGGAAAAATAGGTGCTGAAAACAATATTTTAACATTTCGGCCATTTTGTGGATTTCTTTAAGGTACATCAGATCAGGCCAAATAACTAAAATCTTCCACCAAGGCGACAGACCCTTCATTGGATGTTTGTGGTCATATTTGTCGACCAGGAAATCCGAGGATAAATAAGTAACTAAATAATAATAATAACAATAATAATAATATTAATAGTAATAATAATAATAAACGGCTTTAACGGCTTTATTGGCGGAGTTCAGCACAGCTATTCTTACACTCAACCTTTCTAAAGACTAAAGCTTACTGCTAATTTAACATACAAATATGGTCTTTTACATATACAGTAAACGATTGTATATCTATGAATCTAACTAAAAAAATAAAATAATGGTAATTGATCACAGGGCATTTATTCATTGATCCTATGCTGAATTCCTAGATGTTGTCTGAGATGCAGTTTGAAACGGATGCTATTAGTATTTGATATATCGATATTCCTGCTATAGATGTTAAAGAGAGACACTGCATTATACGTGAAAGATCTATAAAAGAGTGATGTTACATATATAGGCATTGTAAAATGGTTTTGATGTCTTATATTGAGATTATGTATACTTGACCTAGGGACCAGCTTTTCTACTAAATATCCAGGATTCTTAGAATATAATAGACGATTCAATGTTGTTAGGTGAAAATATTTGAGCAGAGAATTGATATTAAGCCATTGTAAAAGCCTAAAGCTATTAGATATGTGGTCAAACTTACGTATGTCACAGACAAAGCGGCAACAGTTATTCTGCAATCTCTGCAGGCGCACTTGAGTCGAACAGTCCAGGCATTGATAAAAAACTATCAAACCGTAACTGATAATTGATAGCACTAAACTTTCAGCCAGCTTTTCCTCGTCTTGAAGTTAATAATGTACTTATTGGCATACAGTACTCGCAGTTTCAAATAACACCTCTGAGATATTGTTTTAATGTATTGTCGGTAACGTAACTTGTCATCCATGATCAAATCAAGTATCTTACAGCTAGTTGAAAAATAAAGTTGTTGTTCATTCAAGAAAAGGGTCAGACCACTGCTCAAGTTTTCTCGCTTGTGATCAGAATAGAAAACCAAAAGTTTCGTTTTATCAGGATTCAGTTTCAAATTGTGTTCTTGCCAGATACTGTTCGTAAGTCAGCGCTTATTAAATCATTTGCCTGTTCCACACGAGATGGTTCAAAATGAAACAGAAGCTGCGTGTCATCAGCATAAGTTTGAATGTGTGAGTACTGTACGGATTTCAAGTTATCAGCTGTGCATATAATGACTAACAACGGTCCTAAAACAGAACCTTGAGGAACTCCTGATGTTATTGTTGTTATCTCAGATCTTTTGTTATAGTAGAATAACCATTTGCTTACGAAGACTTAAGTAATTGCAAAATAAGTTCAGCGCTGTATGGTCAAGGCCATAATGATACAGCTTTGCGCACATAGTGAATGGTCAATGGTCTCAAAGGCTTTTGAAAAATCCAAGGATATAAGTAGAGTGCAAGCCTCTTATCTAGCGACCGTATAGTCGACTATATTAAGCGGTGATCGATTGTTTTCCTTAGAAGGTCACGTGACGTTAGAGTCAGGCCGTGCGACGTCGACGCGCTTTTCGCGGTTTTTTAGGAGGTTCGCGGTACGTTCGGAGGGAAAGAGGGTACCGTTTCGGAAAGTAGAAACTCGGCGCTTTACGGGGGAGCGAGAGCCGTCGCGGCGAGACGAACGTATCGGATCGAAAACGGCCGGTAAAGTCGAAAAATCGACCGTTTTTCGGACGGTACGCGGCGTTATTTCACACTGGTTTCGCCGGTTTATCGAAATATCGACTCGAGATCGGTCTCGTTCGATAGCTAAACGAAAAATACGTGCCTATTAGCTAAATCTGTTTGTTCCGCGTCTCGGTTTTTTTTCTAGAAATGTTCGAAAAAAAAGCGACAAAAACGGACGAATCGCCTGAAAACTACGATATCTCCCTTATGCCGATGAGAAAAGGAATTTCGCGCGTCGCGTTTCGTACAATCTCGGCGAGCGCTACAAATTATGCGGAGAGACGTTTTTTCGTTTACGGTACCCGTTTCGAATAAACGAACCTCGAACGTCGTCAAGAATGACTTTTTTGCGTATAAAGCGCGCTGCTTCGCCGTATATCAGCTATCTCCTCCGAAGATAAAAGGAGCTACGAACCTGCGATTTTTTGCGTGAGAAAGTCCATGCTTCGGACACTCTTTTTAATACTATTTTCATCATTATTATTCGTTTACGTTGAAAAGTTTTCGATTTTTTAAAATTCCTCGACAATACGCTACTTTTCGACGCGTGAAAAAGTCACCTTGTCATCCGGCTCTGTCCTCGCTTATTACTACCGTAACGTGAGCGAGTAAAAATTATACAGCTATCGAAAAATAACGATAATGAGCTGACGAAAAACGATTCTGACCGTCAGAATTACCGTCAATTTTCGAAAAAGTAAACTTTGAGCGCCTCAAAAGTACCGATGACAACCGTTTTTCGGCGTACTTTGTCTTCGTCGATACGGACCTGCGTTACGGAGCGACGTAGCTACGATTTTTTTTTCGCAAAACGAAAGACCAAAGTCCTCCTGATTAAACCGACATACGACACGTTACCCGATCGCATTTTTTAAACTCGGCAGATTAGAAAATTCAAAGATATGCACACATTTTTAGTTTGAAGTTTCAATTTTGAATTTCCCCTCCAGATCCCCGGATTCCTGTTAGGCGGGGTATTGTAGATACGATCGTATTACGAAAGCGAGCGAGTGCGAGCGGAACGTCAAAAACGTGCCATTTTCGGCTTCATGACTATCGCTTCATCCAATATTGGATCACGCCAAATAGATTTGTCCTTTTTTACGCGTGAAAATCAACATTTTCGAAAAGATTCAAAATTTCTATATTCCATTGTCTAAACGGACCGGACTAGAGCCATTAAAATCGGATGAATCTAGTAGTTTTTTATTTTTACAGATTGCGATGTCTACCGCCAAAGGCTGCAATTATTCTTTGACGTTCATCAATTTATTGAAATCATCATCGGTTTATAAATACTATAAAAATATGATTGTAAGCCCCTATTCATGTTATAATTTACAATATGGCATAAAGCTCCGCTTTCTAACCGATTGATATAAGCGTATGTCTGATTGATCACATTGCATCATTCTAACCTACAATGTATGAATGTAAACATTATCGAAATCTTAACAATGAGACTCCGTTAATAAGGATTAATCAGAAGCTTAGAACAAGCAATCGCAGCTACAAATAGTGAAAGTGTTGTGTGAAGTGTTTACAGTTTATGTGTTTCTATTGCAAACGTAAGTAGTCAGTCACTTCTATTGAGTTCAGTAAGAGTTCAGTCTTGACCCTCAGTTCAATGTATCTAAATATGTAGACCTATTAGCTGGCTAACAGTGGCACATATTATCAAGCAGATGAGGGAATATGCAAAGCGCTGAAAAATAGCATTGATAATCATATCTACTACCAAAGTTTTCAAAATTACTAAGACTTTCACAGCCACTGCAGTTGTTTATTTTGATCTCAATGCAGAATGTATGTACTTCGATTTAGAATGTAGCTGCTTTAAGGACTTGTCACTTCCAAGACTTGTCAAAACAACAGACACCATTACTTGTCAAAAAACTATAGCACTTGATGATTTCAAATTTCTATTCTGTTTTTAAAGATGTTGTTATTATATGTCTAATTTCAAGGATACTCACATCTGTCCTGTTTCTAAGACTGATCTTAATCATAGATTACAGAAAAATTCATTATTGAATCAGAGGAAACAGATTACAAAATTTGATTTTCAAGCGATACTATTACTTACTGTCCAACAACTATAGTACTTAATAATTTCAAGCTTCTGGTCTAATTTTTTGAGATGTTATTATTATATGTCATGTTTCTAATTGATTGATCATAATCATACAACATTAAAAAAAATAGAGGA
>CAVLJG010000005.1:85364690-85489136 GCA_963669975.1 Acanthoscelides obtectus | reverse complement strand
GGCACGAAAATTTAAAGAAAGTAATGCTTTGGAATTAAAGAGTTCCCGGGAATCCACGTTTTTAACTGATAACGACTTTTCCGCTCAATATGATTATAGTTCTCCTGGTCCCTCAGGTGTTACGCGTACTGTGAAACAAATGAATGATGGCTGTAGTGATTCTGACATAGAATGGGTAGACTTTGATAGTGATGACTCTGTGAAAGACAAAATTTATCAATGTGATTCGAATGATGAGAGTACTGGTGAAAGTAGTGACTATCTCATTAATAAAGAATATAATGATAGTGACAGTGATCTGAGGGATTTATGGGAAGATAAAAACTTCATCTATAAATTTTGATCTTCACAATGAACAATGCACACTTGAGCCAGATATTAACCAACAAACAATTAAAAGTCCCATTGATATTTTTGAGCGATTCATAACAGACGAAATCATTGACGTGCTAGTACTGGAAACAGATCGTTATGCAAGTCAACAAGTAACTAAACGTCACTCAGGTAAATCTAGAATTAAATCCTGGACTAACACGAACAAGAACGAGATGCGTAAATTTTTGGGTGTTGCTATTGGAATGGGCTTAACGCAGGTACCTGCTATAAATTTTTATTGGTCGAAAGAGCACCTATTTCACAATGAATTTGTTTCATCCATTTTCACAAGAGACAGGTTTCTCGTGGTACTAAGGTTTCTCCATTTTTCTGACAACGAATCCGCCGATACTACAAATAGACTGTACAAAATAGATCCTCTTATTTCACTCCTGCTAAAAACTTATCAACAAATGTTGAGTCCAGGACGAGTCCTTGTCATAGACGAATCCATGGTTCTGTTTAGAGGACGGTTGAGGTTCCGGCAGTATATACCGAATAAAACACATAGATATGGGGTCAAACTTTATAAACTATGTACAAGTTCTGGGTACACTTACAACCTAAAGATTTACACTGGTAAAGGCGATACACAACCTGAGCTGGGACATGCACAATCTATTGTATTGAAATTGCTGGAAGATGTGAATCCAAAAGAAGGACGAATATTATATGCTGATAATTTTTATTCCGGAATACCGTTGGTTGATCAAAAATGTTTGTATTGTGGCACACTGAGATCAAACCAAAGAGGAGTTCCCAAAGAATTCACAAAGAAAAATAAGAAGGGTGAAGTTATTGGCAAAGAGAAAAGCAAGATAAACATTATTAAATGGGTAGACAAAAGACCTGTTTTTATGATCACGACACATCCTGCTCATAATGCTACACTAGTATCTACAGGTAAGGACAATACAATTATTTTCAAAATGAAGATTCACAAAAGATAATTTTTATAGGAAAAAAAATCGTAAAGAGGAAGATATATTGAAACCACAGTGTGTAATTGATTATAATTTGGCGAAAAAGGGTGTCGACTTCAGTGACCAAATGTCCTCTTATCATACTGCTGTACGTAAAACACTAAAATGGTATCAGTAAGTCCTTTCATATATAAATATATAACATTTAATGTATAAGTATTTTTATTTTTTTTTGCAGCAAAGTTATGTTTGAATTACTACTGGGCACGACTGTGGTGAATTCGTGGATTGTTTATAACATGGTTTCTGACACAAAGCTGAGCATTATGGAATTTAGAACACAACTAGCTAAAGATCTAGTAATAGAACAAGCGGAAGTCCCAAAGCAGCCAGTTCCATCGAGAAAGAGGCAACACACTTTCGTGAAACCTAAAGGTCCAGGAAGAAAGAAAAGAAGCCATGTACTGGATGTTACAAAAAATTGCAAATAAATATGACGAGTCATGAGGCTGACAAAAAAGTCCGACGTATAATAAGCTATTGTGAAGAGTGCCCAAAGAAGCCGGGATATTGCCTTCCATGTATCAATAAAACACACAACTAAAATATCTTAGTTCATTATTTTCTTTCTTATTATACTCAAGAAAAAAGTTTCAATATAAACACAAGTCAAATACTTTTGTTTATAATTTCAATGAAACTTGACTTTTGTTGTTGAAAATTTGTACTCATCAGCATGCGGTTCTAGTCCCCGGAGATATGTACGACGTGACTCCAAGATGGAGTCATCTATCCTATAAAAGATTTCTACATCAAAATGGTGAAATTTTGCAACATATCTTACAAGGATGGCGCTTAAGTATATTTTTACTACATATCTCCGGGGATATGTAACGCACAGCAGTAAAGACTCTATTACTATACCCCGGCGATATGTACCGCTGTCAACGCCAAAGTGCGGATTATTAGTCCCGCAGACAACGTGTTAAGGAGTACCCTAAGTATTTGTTTCTGCTTCAATATGTTATTTGATTAGCATACGACAAATACGTATTGAGTGACAAGAATCACGGTTCCTGCAGCGAATGTCCGGTAGATAATACGGAATCGAAGAGAAACTTATGCAAATGTCGAAGAAGGAGGGACGATACCTCGCTCCAGGGACCGGACGAATACTCCCGAGGGATATTGGTATCCAAGCCACGTGGACGGAATTATGGATTTATTGATAAATAAACCTCAGCCAGTACAACAGCAACAAGTCTGATATGGTAGCCAGTGCATTGGGATTGAGGCTTATTTAATATTGGCTTATCAACAGGGAGAATAATTCAGCCCAAATGTGGAATATTTGTACTTTCATCGATGGCTCTCACGACTCGTGTCTAAGCGACATTTAGCAGTATTTGGTCGTGTAGCTTGACTTTACTGTTCTTTACTCTGCTAGTTTAACCTGAACTAACCGGATCACTGTGTGAACAGTGAATTTGCTTTGGACTATCCTGAGACCATTTATCTTCGGACTATTTTTGAATAACCCCTTCGTTTCGAAAATTCAAGAGAAACAATATTTTCAAAGAAGCAAATAAAATAACACCGCATGTTATACATCTGTAATCTGTCCATAGTGATTAGCTCCAATAAAAATGCAAATCTCGAACCGTCTTCTCATACCTGTGGAGCTCTTTTGAGGTCAGCAATATTATTCGTTGCTAACTAAACACATCTGCAACAAGTATCGTCTGAGCACTTGTATATTTTACATTTTGGAACAGTGTAAGTAAGAGGTACGGTAGTTGAGTAGGTTATAATTGATGTCTTCGACCTATTCAACCATCTTAGAAGGTAAGATGATGTTAAGAACTCATGATCAATAATACTGAACGTAACCTTTATAACTTTGTGAACTAAGAATTAGGATATACTGATATTAATAATCAAAAGCATTTGTTAAACAGCTTATTCCCTTGGAACAAAGCGTCTTTACCAAACCTCATAAAGGACAATAAAATAGTCGAAATAATGACAGATGGTATTTTGAAGTGTTATGTCTTGGAAGTAATCTGAATATTTTGTTGTTTTTTTGTGTGAATGTTGAAATGATGATGAAGGGGGATCTAGAATGCAAGAGATACATCAAATGCGATACAATCTACCATGTTTACGCTCATGCAGATACCAAGTAGTTTTAAACACATCAATTTTACTTTCCACGTCAACTGGCGAGAAAGTATTGTGATTGTGAAAAATTTAGAAATTCAGATATTATGTTGTTTTGGATATTATATGAGACTTACATCGCGAAACGACGTCAATCTGACTATCTGGCTGTCTTTGCCAATTACTAAAAAGATTTCAAGTTTCTGAAAATTGATCTAGTGGGGACGAAGATACGAATATTTTATTCATTTCTTGCCGCTCAATGATGTTTTGGAGAAAATATGTAGGGGTCAAGGATTGGGGATTGGGGATTGTAGAGAGGATATATCTTAATTTTTTGGAGCTAGTATACTTACCAACTCCGCTTGTTCTAGGCATAAATTAAAATTTATTATTTTACACACAGATTTCCTCGTACATTTGCTCTTAAAAGAATGATAGGGAAATATTTTCAAGACATGTAACAACGATTACTACCTGCGTCGAAATCTGACCGATGTCTGATGTCTAACCGATGACCGGTTGCTAACAGGTAATAGTCATAGCAAAGTTTTCAGACGTTAATATCAGTAGGGCAGGGGAGAACTTTCTAGACAGCCAAGTTGTCAATGGTTGGACTTATTGAATGCGACTGTTTGACTGAATTTCTTGACGATATTTTTGGTGCCTAAACGGTAAAACTTAGTGGTAATTGACCTAGCGACTAAACCCAAGAAGCCTGCAAAATTATGTGCTAATCACTGTGCACATAAAGGACGAGGTATTTAAAGCAGCTTATGAGATTAAGTGAAGTATTCGTTTGACCTCAGTCCCCACACGATAATGGGCTTACAGTAGAACTAGACGCTGAATTATTAGAGCACTGGTGTAAAAGCAAGTTCAGGCCAAATTATTTTTTATGTCAGCAATTACTCTGGATAATTATAGTACTTTATTCATGTAGAATTGAGAACTGGCAAAGGGCAGTAAGATACGTCAATAGGATATACAGGGTGTAAACGTTATGATAGTCATTATTTAAATGGGTGGCGGTTAAAAGAAGCAAAAACTTTCATATAACATAGGGGTCAAAACGGCATTTTTTTAGAGAAAAGCGACTTTAAAGTAAAATAAAACCTGACAACGCCGCAATGCCAGACGGAACGCAGTGTAAATTAAGATGGAGTTTGTTATTTTTGGCTCTTAGGTATTATTGCGTTATTTGATAAAGTACTCGTAAAATGCAAACAATTTGAAAAAAAGGACTTACCACTAACTGTCTCAGCGCTTCACCTGGTGTGTGACAGTTTACTGAACGTACTAAAAAATCCACTTATAAATAGGGAACACAATTTTGATACATACATTGTTTTTATTTTTAAAACCCACACTGCAGTTTTTTTGTATTTAAAGGTGTTCAAAATGTCATCCTCCACTTTCCACACAAGCTTCATTACGACGAACCCAGTTTCTTCTTACTCTAGATCCTCGATGTTGTCCGTTTGTTAGTTCAGCCGCATTAAAATATTTTTCGCTAAGTTGTGCTTCAGTTGTTATTGGATCAGCCCCATAAACCATCCCTTTAAGTTCTCCGCAATACCAGAAATCCATCGGGTTGAGGTCATGAGATCTTGCTGGCCATTTTCGAGGATCAGGAGCATTTTGACCAATCCAGCGATTTGGATAATGTTCATCCAAATACTGAATGACGCCTCTAAAAATGTGTGGTAATGCCCCGTCATGAAGAAACCACAAATTCTGTCTCCGTTATAATGGCCTGTTGTCTAATGTCTATTCCAAAAGTTCTGATAGGTTGTTAGCTAGAAAGCTAAGGTATCCTTCTCCTGACAACTTTGGGGTAACTCAAAAGAGCCAATTACCTGATCGTCAAAAATACCCGCCCAAATATTTATTTTAAAACGTTGTTGGAAATAACCTTCACGAATAGTATGAGCATTTTTTTGGGCATAGGTGTGAGTATTTTGGCAATTTAATATCCCGTCTCGCGTAAAAGTACATTCTTCCGTCGCTAGAATGTTTTTTAAAAAAATCCGGATTTTCAATGTTTTTGTGCAAAAACCACTGACAGAATGTTAGTCTGCGAGGATAGTCTTCTGGTAACAAGACCTGCACTCGTTGTATATGGTAGGGATAAAGCAAATTTTCCCGTAGGATTCTATGGACTATGGTATGCGATAGTCCTACGCGGTGGCCTAATTCCCGAGTGCTGATATCTGGATTGATTTCCACGATATTTAAAAGTTGTTTCTCCTGCTCTACAGTAACCTGTATTTCACGAGTCCGAATATTAGTGGGCTGAACGCTTCCTGTATCTCGAAGTCTTTGGTACACTTGCACAAATGTCCTTCTGTCTGGGTGTACCCGTTGGCGAAATCTGTCGCGATAAATTTGAACTGCAAGATATGAATTCTTACGAGCTTCACCATAAACTAACAACATGTCGGCGAACTCTTGATTCGCGCACGTTGTAAATAAACACGTCGACGTACCTGAACAAAAACAAAACAACACGCCCGATGCTCTGCCCGACAAAACGATAAAGTTATTTATCTACGCAAAATGATAACTAACCACTATTACCGTTTGCGATGAGTTGCCGGTTCGGTAAGTGTGATGAAAGACCGACGCGCTGTTGTCATGTGTGTTTTATATATTTTATTTAATGAAACTTACTGACTACAAATTTTGGCTTAACTTAAAAAAAACTTAATGCCACTAACTTGTTAATTATTGGTAATTGTATATATATATATATATATGCATTTAAAAACGTTCTAGATTAGATTATAAAAATTAGTAAGATTGTGGTGATTGTGGTCGATATAAAGCACTTAAAGTTGTAAACTATAAAGCTTTTTAGACAAAAATCTATTGACTTTGGACCATGGGTCAGATGAACTTTTGACTTGTTTTGACCCCCCTATTACCCATTTCAATAATCACTACCATAACGTTTACACCCTGTAGAAAGGCGAAAGAAAAATGTGTAATTGGAGCTAGCTCAATGAAAAACGATGCGGGTGTACAAGCGGGGTTTTCTGCCCTGAAAATAACTAAAATTTCAAGTTTCATATTCGTGAAGTTCTTGGATGTAAATATAGTATTTAAAACTTTCATCAAAATAATGATTTTTCTGCTCGACTGTTCGCAATTTGGCAATTTTGTCCAAGACTCACTCATTTTTATTTCTACATGATGAACTGCCAAGCGTATGTACAGCAAACCAAACTGCCTACGACACGTCTATCCACTTTTATGCTACGCTCTCACGGGGCAAGAAGACAGCCGCGTGGTACGTGACTCTTGGCTGAAGTGATCAGTGAAACTTGAACCAGCCAGGGTCGTGGACTGTTCACATGGTCACGATTCGCGGTTCGGTTCATTTCTTGCTGCCGATCAGCGCTATCCAGAAGCAGGAGAGTAAACTATCTAAAACGACATTCGTATGAAGCCAGTAAAGTCGGTAAGTAAGTGCATACACATACACGAGAAAAATGTTAACATAACCCACCGCATGTTTTATTCTGACCTAATTAGATAGTGAACCTAACAATAACTGGAGTTGTTCATGTTTTACGTTTATGACGGAAGCAACAGAAAGACGCATATATGAGATTGGTACTGCATGCGCAGAACCAGAAGTACTTTTCTGGACATGGAGACTTTTGACTTCGCCTCATTCTGCTTTCAGTCGAAAACCACCTGTTTATTACCATATTCCTCGCTCCCGACTGGCGTGTCCATGCCTGAAAATCAAATGTTTGCTACTGAACGTGAGCGGTGGTGAACTGGTCTTCCTCACGATGACGTCACCTCGCTCAGACGAAGGCAATTTCACGCAAACAAGGCTCACGCTAGCGTGTCACGCCTCGTGAGAAAGTAGCACGGAATTTCTGTCAAGCAGAATACAAATATTGTCTAGGAGAGTCCCACCCGTACATCTGAAAATGAAGAAAAACCAACTGGGCGTTGCATTGTCGAGATAACTGTGTGGAACACATCGACCTTTGTCTCTCGCACCAGCGAATGGTGAGCTCTCATGGGCTGAATAATATAGTGGACTGTGCACAATAAAGCTGAGAAGTAATTGCCTTTCAGCGCAATGATAACGCTAATGGGACAATTAAATTTCGTTTGCTTCCACAGCGGCCGTCACTGGAAAGTTTTCGAGGGCACAATTCAAAGTTTGCAAGTACAGTTATTATCTTTAACGTACATCAAACGAGAGTTTGATGAAGTCAGTACATATATTATATCAAATTCAGGCTGTACCAATATAAGATAAAGAATGCACACGTCGTATGGTAAAAAAATAACTTTATTGCATGAACGAAGAGTGGCTACCAGTATTGAACAAAATCTGTCTGTGCCTGGATATAATTCTAATCTTTATAGGAAAAATAACAGAGCTGTATCGAAAAAAGAAGTAAAAAGCAAATATTTCTTAATGGGCTTGCTTGCCATACAATTCAATTTGTTGGAATAATGGGCTTGTACCACATAGTTATGTTACCAACAGGATTCCATAACTCCTCCCTCCTACGAAAAGTTGGTCTCCAACTTAGAGAAAATTTAATTTACAGTTACAATATGGTTCCAAAGCTGTAAGAGTCGTAAGAAAGGTTTTGCAACTTAGTATGAACTATTATTTCCAAATGATTTTTGTAATAAGAAGGATTTAAAAAGCTAAAATTACTTTCAAGTAAAGGCAATGATAATTCAATCTGCTTGCAGTCTTTAATATCAATTGAAATATTAGTATTAATAGTATTTTAAGTGAAAATGAGGACAATTTTCTAACACAGATGGCTTACATGTGCCTATTTAGTAATTAAAAACATAAATGCGGATTGTTACTTAGTTTGATTAAATTGGAGCAAAATCTTTCTTCTTCAAATTACAAAGTAAAATTGCTTGGGATCTTTATTAATTCATTCCTTATAACTAACGGATACAATTCAAAAACACTGTAAGTTTTTACGGTCAAGAAGAGGTACATGAATAACGAATTGATTCATTTCGCAAAGTTACAATTGATAGTTCGCAAAGATTCAGTATCTCAAAAGGGTGCATTGTTTCAAAATCTAACAGATGATCTTTATGGTGTGAAGTTTGCAAATGTTCAATGAGGATATTTATTTCCCTATGATTTAATGAAATAATGGATAGGACGCTCAAATGATTAATTTGAATTTAAATTTATTTGATGTGCGATTTGCTCGAAGAATTTCATTTGAAAAGCCATATTTTGTGTAACAGAAACTATGCTTTCTTGGATATTGATAGTATTGTGCTCAAAAGTGCCTTGCAAACCTTTATAGAAGAAAATAACTTTTTAATTCTGTAGATTCAGTGCGTGTTGATTTTCACGTAGTTTTGGATTGGTTATATAATTTAAATTAATAAGGAATTGAGTTTTATGACGATTTTCGATTAATCTTGAATTTCCTAGAGGCAGTTTGATTACCGGAGGTGCTTTGAGCAGAGGGTTCATCAGTAGCGCTCGAATTGGTAGGCACTGGACTGGTAGAGCTCTGTAAAGGATTTTTACGTTGAGGCTTGATTCGTCTCAGCATGTGTATTCTATCTTTGATTAAAATTTGATTTCCTTGTTGTTTGAAAATAGTATGTTTTTGATATTTTGGTTTGTCCTTAGTTTGTCTGATTGGGATTTTGATATAGATCGCAGATTTTAAAACGGCGATCTTAGATACGCGTTTTTCGTTAATTTTGTTAGTTTGTTTTTTTAATTGATTGTAAGAATCGTGAGCGATTTGTTCATTAATTTTGTCTTTTTCTAATATTTGTTTAAGATGCGATGAATAAGGGTCTTCAGTACTACCGTATAATAAATCAAAAGGTGTATGTTTTGTAGTAGAATGAACAGATTGATTGTAATTTAATATAACGTCAGTCATTAGGTCAGTAGTAGTGTCTGTTTTTCGAGTCTGTCTCAGGATTCGAAGTTTTTCTCCAATGGTACTATGTAATCGTTCAATTGGTGCAATAGAACTAGGATTGCTGGTGCTTCCTAAGTGCAAATGTATTTCATGAGCTTTACAATAATCTTTAATAACTTCTGAACGTAATTCTCCATAATCGGCATGAAGTGATTTTGGAAATCCATGATGTGAAAAGAAATGTTTCGTTTTAGATAGTATGTCAACGTGATTTCGTGACATGGTCTGATAGGCTTGGGCATATCGACTAAAGTGGTCTATAAAAGTTAGATATTTAGTATTTTCAATAGTAAAAATATCTATGAACACTAGCTGGAATGGTTTGTTACTGAAAAATGGGCCTTGGATTGGTTCTTTGTAAGGTTTTCGTTCGTATTTAGCTTTTAAACAGATTTCGCATTTATTAATGATGTCAGTTATAAGGTCTTTAAGTTTTGATGTATAGTGAGTCTTTTGGAAATGAGAATAAGTTTCATTAATTCCGTTGTGAAATTTATAACGGTACAAAGTTATTTCGTCTTTCATTTCTTGTTTGTCTAAATAAATTGGTTTAAATGCAGCTTTTTCTAGTTACAATATGTTTTGCAGAAAAAGATTGTGTCATAATTTTACTAAGTATGGGCAAAAGTTTCTGATCGTCATACCAAATTCCGTATTTAATACCAGGGGTACAATAATTTTTTATACAATCCAAAATAAATGAGGAACATAAGTGATTAATTAAAGAGCACCTTAGTGTCTTATTCGGAAGTAATTTGATCTTGTTTTACTTTTTACCTGTTATAAATTCCATTCGGTGAGGATAGGCATAAAAGTTTTTGTCTGAAAATTGAATCGAGTTTGGGTTTGATTAAGGCGAAGTGTGTCTCGTGTTAGTTGATCTGTTGTCTGTTTCGTGAATAGTCATTTCTGATTCGGGTGCGTTAGGGATCATTGATTCGGTTTCGAGATAATCCTGAATATTTATCTGGATTCGGCTTAAGGCGTCAGCAACTAAATTTGTTTTGCATTTTTTGTATTTGATTTCGAAATCGTATTCCTCAAGTTTGATTTTCCATCTAATTAATCTCTGGTTTGGTTCTTTCAAATTTGATAACCACACCAAAGGTTTATGATCAGTCTCACTCAGAAATCTATGTCCAAATAAATATGGTCTAAAGTGTTTGCATGAATCAATAATGGCTATGAGTTCTTTTTCAATGGTGGAATAATTTCGTTCAGCAGAGTTTAATGTTCTTGAATGAAAACTGATAGGTATTCCGTCTTGTGATAGAACACTTCCTATCGCAATATTTGAGGCGTCGGTTGTTAACGTGAAGTTTTTTGAAAAATCAGGATATTGGAGCACGGGTGAATTAGTGATAGTCTTTCTTATTACATCAAAAGCTTGAATGTAATCAGGATCTGAAATGTTGATTTTCTCGTCTTTCTTTAAACATTTAGTGAAAGGTTTGATAATTTTGGCAAAGTCTTTAATGAATTTTCTGTAATAGTTGGTTAATCCTAAAAATGATTGAATTTGTTTGATAGTTTTTGGTATTGGAAAATCTTGAATGCATCTGATTTTATTCGGATTTGGTTTAATTCCGTTTGGCGTTATTACATGTCCCAGAAATGGAATGTCTGTTCTTAGGAACTCTGTTTTGTCAAGTTGTATTTTCAATTCATGTTTAATTAAATCTTGAAATATAAATTTCAAATGAATAAGGTGGTATTGCAATGATTTTGAGAAAATTATTATGTCATCTAAATAGACGAAACATATTTTTCCGATGTAGGGTTTTAAAACAAAATTCATCATTCTTTGGAATGTTGCTGGAGCGTTTTTCAGTTCGAAGGGCATTCGTAAGTATTCATAGTGCCCGTTGTTGACGGTGAAGGCAGCCTTTTCAATAGAGTCTTTGTGCATAGGAATCTGATGGAATCCTTGTGCCAGATCTAACGTTGAAAAATATTTGGCTTTGCCTAAACTCTCTAATATTTCTTCAGTTCGGGGCAAAGGATATTTACCTTCGATAGTAATGTCATTTAGTTTACGAAAATCGATTACCATGCGATATTTTTTAACGCCGGAAGCGTCAGGCTTCTTATTTATGATCCATACAGGTGATGAGTACGGACTTGTACTGGGACGGATGATGTCATCTTGCAAAAGTTTAGCGACTTGTTTCTGAATTTCGGTTTTTAAATAGACTGGATAGCGAAAAGATTTTACAAATATTGGGTCGTCGTGTTTTGTTCTGATAGAATGAGATGTTACGGTACATGGCTCTAATTTTTCGTTAGGTTTTAGCAAAGCTTCAGGAAATTTTCTACAAAGTTCTGTTATCTTGTATTTTTCCTCGTCATTCATGTGATCAGTTCTTATTAAAGTTCCAATATCAGCTAAATTATATTCATTCTGGGGTGTTTCAATATCGTAATTATCCAAATTGTCGTATTTGATTCATTCATAGTTTAAATCTAATAGATTTGGATTTTCTGGGTATAGTACTTCATAACTATTAACGGTACAAATCATTTCGGGTATGTAATCGTTAGAATTTAGATATTTAATAGGTGGAACGATAATTTGTCCATTTTTGATAGGGGATTTTAGAACTTGATTTTTGATTACAGTGTTCGGGACTTTACGTGGTATTTTGTCAGTGTGGCAAATAAAGTTTAAACGATCAATGGATAGCAAATTCTTAGATGTTTGTAAAGTAGATTGAAATTTTTCTAGATCATAACAACATAAACAGTCAAAACGTTCGTGCCAGTCTAAAATGAGAAATTCAATTTCAGCGTTAATGCCATGTTCATTGAACAAAGGAATTCGCAAAGCGTATTCACCGTGTTTAGTACCAATGACAGATTTTATTGAAAAGTGTTTTGGATAAATGTAATCTGAAAAATAATTGAAAGCAATTTGAGTGTTGATCAAAGAGACAGATGCACCAGTGTCTATAAGAACTAGCAAATCTAAATTTTGTAAATAAATGTATGGCAAATGTGTGTTCTCATAATTATTGAGATCTAAGTCAATGGGTTTTAATTTGGGGCTTTCAGAAAATTTTGAGTTGTCTCTTCAGGGGGAACTCGACAGTAGGGTTACTATCTGAATTTTCATATTCTTGTTGCTCATAATTTTCATAATTTGGATCATAGTATTGCTGTTCATCGTATTCTTGTTCGTTTTGTGATTGTTCGGTCGCTTCGGTGTTGGTTAGTTCTTCAGCGATAAAATTTGGTCTTTGTCCGTGATTTGAGAAAAAGTTAGGACGGTATTGATTCTGTTGTTGCGAGGGGCGGTTCGTAATAGTTGATGTAGACATGGGTGTTGGTTTAAAGTTTTTTGGTGGACCTTGTCTCTTTTGTGGATAGAAATTAGGCTGTCGTGGTTGAATTTGTCTTTGAAATTGATTATTAAAATAATTTGGTCTGATGTTAATCGGGTCAGTTGGGAAGATAGATCGTTGTGGCTGTTGGTAAAATTGCGGATTGTAAAATTGTTGCTTTCAAGAGAATCGCCACATAGGTGTATTTTGAACGGTATTTGTAGGTTTCGGTTTTTGAATGGCGTTAGTATTTTTGGCATTTTGTTTAGTAAATACTTTGCATTGCGATTGTATTTGTGAATTATCGTATTTTCGACGAATTTGTAAGGCACCTTGAAGAGTTGTAGGAGTGGTTTATATGGTTCTTTAATACCAGTTACAAATGAATTTAATGCAGCTTCTGTGTAAAGGTCGACTCTAGATTGAGCAACTACATCAGAAAATTCCAAAAGAGCATATTCTCTAAGAATATGTAGTTTTTGCAAACTTTCAGTATGAAAATTCATATAGTCTGTGTACTGGGATAAATTTCTAAGTTCATCAAGTAGCATTAAATGGGATTTTCAATCTTTGTAACGTTCTTTAAGAATTTCTTCAAATTCTTGCCAAGTTTGCGGATTATTTCGTTCAACGATAACAGAAGGTTCTCCTTGTAGTTTGAATTTTACGTACGATAAAGCATGAATTTGATATGGGCCATGCAAAGCGGCAACAAATTCTCTAGATTTACGTAAATATACAGATAAATTATTTCATGTTTCAGAAAAAATAGGCACACTATCTTTCAATAGGTTAAATAACATTTGTGGATTGTCAGCCATGGTTGTTCTGAATTCCTCTCTAACGTTAGCTTGGACGTGGCTCTCAGGTTCTCAGATCATTTCTCTTACGGAAGTGGATACTTCCTACCTCACAATGGTTGGTCACACAGAAGGGACGTAGTTCAGCTCACCTGATGAATCTCGAAGATTTTACTGATGGTTGGCTGGGCTCATACAATTTTCCAGATGTTTTCCACGAAGGCGTATAACGATCCTGTTCGCAGCGCCAGATAAAGAATGCAGGAACGAAGAGTGGTTACAAGTATTGAACAAAATCTGTCTGTACCTCGATATAATTCTAATCTTTATAGGAAAAATAACAGAGCTGTATCGAAAAAAAGAAGTAAAAAGCAAATATTTCTTAATGGGCTTGCTTGCCATACAATTCAATTTGTTGGAATAATGGGCTTGTACCACATAGTTATGTTACCAACAGGTTTCCATAACTTATATCACGTATAATAATTGAAAGAGCGGCATATGGGCGCATCATAAGAGGACCTGCAATGTTCTGTAACTTACACGTGTTTTATATGTGCTTGTGAAAGCATAGTATTACTGCTATGGTTGTCGTTAACTTCAAAAATACTTCGAAATGTTTTTTTTATACTCCAACTACCACGAAGGCCTAAGGCCTAAACACCCATTGGGTACCGTGGGGTTATAGGGGGATACAGGGGAAAGGGGGAACGCCACACGGACTCTGGCGAGGGAACAAGTGTGCATGCAACATGCACACATTCTGGCTCCGCCTACGAGATCCGCCGGGTGATACCTCCACGTTCGACAGTCAGAGACCGTCTACCACCTACGGACAATCACAACATCCATAGCCAAGAGAAAAATTTCTCCTGGGACGGGACTCGAACCCGCACAGCGCACGGCGATTGATCAGGAGACCGAAGAGTCTACTACTGCGGCCACCGCTGCTGCGATTTTGTTTAGCTTATCGCTAACTTTGTTTTTATTTATACCTAGGGTATTGGACGTTACTAGTAGGTTATCGTGGTAGTTTTTTAATAACTAAATTCACAGCACCTAACAGCATGATAGTTTAATGGCGCTAATTTAGTCGAAAATATTGAAAACTTGGTGAGGCATGGATTCGAGGCCCAAGAACCCTTTGAATTCCTGGATTTTATTTTTATAATATTATACCGGCTGAGAACACAGGAGCTGTAAAATTTTGAGAAAATGCTGTGGCGGTTATCAACAGTGCACTTTAGATCCCATCCGATAAGCAATCGATAGAAGTAACAACAATGAGCCACATGTACTGGGTGTACCATGGAAAATGTGGGAAAAATATAGTTTAAATATCATTGTAACTGCATACGTCCGAAAAATAACGTTACATCGTGGTAAAGATCGTTACTGTTTTGCTGAATCTTAATTCTGGTATTGTAAGTACCATACCATTCTATCGAATCTAATCGATTACAACAAAATATGGTATATTCTCGCACGAAAACAATATTATTGCTCCTAATAGATCGCTGGAATGCAGTTACAATGCTCTGACATGGAGACATCAATACGCTCATAAATTTGTCGCATCAGTTTCAGTGTGATTGTTTAGGTATTGCGTGGTTGTCCGCTTTTTATGACAGTACATATTCTTCATAGAAGCCAAAGAGTGAAGTTATATCGACAAAGAGAAGCTCCCAGAGATACACAAACATTATTAAGGTAGTTTGACTTGCAATGACGTAATAAGGCTGGATAAAATCGTTTATTCTATTTATTTATATATGTATTTTTTTTACTTTAATGTATTTATATTTTTTATTTCATTTTTATCCAAATTTATATTTGTGTAAAATTTACAATACAGATAACTTCTTCCTTTTTCAGATATAAGCATTTTTTATATAATAAACTCTCAAAACAGTTGTGTACAGTTTCCATGCATTACGAATGTTTCATCATTTCCACTATCGTAACACTATATTTCAGTGCTGGAAGTTTTGGTAACTTTACAATGCCATTTCAGGAAAAAATTTATCCATAACAGGAATCGTATTTGACCTTAACATATAATCTGTGAAAGCTGTTCACGTATCGAGGAAAACCATTGTACACTATTTTGTCATGATTATACAACAAAAAGTGTATCTTGCTCACATTGTAATTACATATTTATGGACGTTTTTTTTTTCTATGATTTCACTTTGAATATGCGAAGCATTGTATAATATTGTCGGTAGTTTATTCATGTTTATATTATTTTCTTCAATTGATATGCGATTTTACTGATTCAACATCACCTTCCATGTGTTTTTTCCTACAAACCTCTTGCAGATAGCCATTAAGCACTTACTTGATGACAGGCTCTACCAAAAATTTCACAGTTTCCAAATATTCGTTCATTTACTTGCCGGTCATCAGTACCATTATAGCATCGTCGATTGATATTCCCACAAAACCATTCAGGACTTTTCATATCCATACATCCATAAAGTCAAATATTTTTGGGCGTTCAGGAACAGAACTTAAGCGAATTTACAGCGATTAAGAAATAATCAAATATATGTCGTAAAGCTACCGCCAAACTAAGACCTGCAAAAAAATAGAATTTGCAATAAAGTTCTTGTTCCATTACACATTCTCGGTTATATTTATATTAGACATTATTTGAATAACGGCTGATTATTACATTCCAAAACTCCCCAACAAGTGACACACGTGTGGGATCCGTCAACCATTGGTCCCAGTGGAGTAAGCTCCGCCAACTGTTGAAATATACTCTACTATGCTATAAGACTATACGTGGAATTTTTCCCAAAATCGTTGCACAACACTTGAAAAAATGCAAATGAAAATTTAAAATTATTTCCATGACGCACTTCTGTGTATCGATAAATTTCAAGAGTATCGTCATCTTTCGATCCGGACTGTCAGAAAGAGTGACTAACTTCAAGTTACTTTTCTTCTTTGTTTCCTTCCGCTGGATATCGATAATTTTATTCTAATATTTTAGAGTATCGATACTTCCTAAACGACAGGAATAGATACAAATCTATACTTTCTTCTTGATAGCTTGTCCTTCTTGTCAACTGGGCTGCAGGGCGCGGGGTTGCCTTTACTATTCTACATTTTGCTAAAATCCTGTGACAATTAAAAGCTTCAAATGAAATATTGACGATTATGAACGGATGTGCATAGAATTTAGAATATAAATTCATAATGCAAATTTCTTATTGTTTATGCATGGACTTGAACCAGTATGGACATTGTAGAAGTTATAATATAGAACTATGCCCTCAAAAAACATGTTGTGTGCGCGCCCAATACAATAACAGACGTTTTTCATGACTCAAAGGTCCTTGATCTCCCACTGATCTTGGGACGGCGTTTACCTTATACCGAATTCAACGACACTATTTACCGATTCCGTTTTTCTTTTGCCGGTTCGGCAACAGTGCAGATGTGCAGATCGCTTTAAAAACAATTGATATCCCAGATGTGTTATAATGATATAAATAATAAGAAAATATAACAATGGTTGGAGATACATTTTCATAAATAGGTATTTTTGATTCTGACTTACAATATCTAGACAATGAATAATAGGTGAATGCGGATACTTTTACAAATATCGATGTTTTAGGACCCAGAAATGCAGAATGTGCTATTTGTTTACATTTGGTGTGGATTTCTAGATCATAAATTGGCAAAAATTGTTTTTCATGTAACAAAGGGTGATGAACCAGTTGGAATACGTTTTATATCATTTCTTTTTTGCAAAATAACAAAAATAGGTACATTTCATACAGGTACGTATTATGTACAACACCCTGTACGTGATATACAGGCGACACTATATTGCCATGCATGAACAGTCGTCAAAAACAATAAAAGCATCCTACTAAATATAATAGCTAGGAAATCTACCTATTATTTTTCTCATTTTCATTGATCCATTTAAATGACTGACCGTCTTTTGTGCAATGATAAAAATTTGAAATTCTATAAAAGTTATCCTTACAGTAAAGCACAAAGACATACATCTATAATGTCACCATTATTTATAAGGCAACCGTCTTTTCACGACTTTATTTAACATTTCAGTAGAAATCACTGATATTTAGAGAGCTTTGACAGCTTCCGTCAAATTGCATTTCGATAAGATCGTTTGCTATTTTGGCCCTTAATGTGGAAAAGTTCGACTCAAGTTGCCAAAAAATTGAAATGGCTCTCCTGAAAGTTGACACTTGTGATTATATGTATGTATCGAAACATTAACCTTTTTGGGTGAAGTTCATATTAAAAGACATTATCCCAAATAATATTATTTGTTCTTTAAAATAGCGAGCATCCCACAGAAAAGATATGATTAATACAAAAACGAAAAGAAAAATATACGGAATTTGATGATACCATAAAGCCATATCCAAACAACTATCATGCGTCAACAAAAAATAAAAGAAGATTTAGATTCAGCATGCTAAGTTCTAAGTTTGTATTATATTTTTATTTAAAGGACAATTTCGTAATAGACCACTGTATCAAGAACTTAATTTTCAAAAACTCTGATTTGTATTATAAAAGGCCCTTCACCACTGTCCCGTAATGTGTATCAATTGACACAATTCCAACAATATCGATCGTCCTATTGATAAATCCGGTTTCAACATTTTTCTGTTAAGCCATAAAACCAGTTTCCGCAATAAATACCTAAAGCTACGATTTATTCAATAGTATACGCTTCACAGCCATCACCCATTAAAAGGTTCGTTCAAATTTAAACATAAATAACTAATTTATAAATTGCCTTGCCGACAACGAATATATAGCAAAATGCAGTGAATTTTTGTTTACGGTCGACTGTTTGCTTTAATGCGTCGACTGGTGCAGTCTGCTCACCAGGGATGGGCGCGTTGTCTACGTCATATACAGGGTGTCCTCAAAGTTAGGACTTTACAGAACATATTAGCACATATACCACAACCTTAAGATAACCGAGACATTAAGTACCGACACTGCCTCTATCCCCCCACATCAAAGGTATGATGTTTTGTGGTACTATGACTATGTAAATCAGTATCTAAATTACGCGCCACACGGTGTGTAGATTACCTAGTTTATAGACAAGTCGCACAAATCGAGATTGGCCCATTACTACTGCAATAACGTAGCTATTATTTTGATGTTAGTTAACTCTGAGCATCTTTAAAACCTATTGATACTTCACGAGTGTATTCGAGTGTTCAGAACGCCACAGTTGTCCTCCCTTATATCATACAAAAGCAGGATACATTAGAAGACCTAGTCAGCCCCAAATATTGCAAATTCAAGAAAAAATAAACCAACTCGTATGTTTCTTCAATTTGTTTTTTACGTTCTCGGTGTTGTCTTACCACAAATCAACTTTGTTATTTCAAACGTAGTTGTTAACCTGTATAATAGATCTAGTACCATTTAAAACATCAAAAGCCAGGGAGGCCCAGAAAATCTGCTATATACCATATACCGCCATTGTGTATGTATGTCTTAGGCAATTACATCTAGATCTAGACAGATGAAGATACATCTTGATATTCAGTTATAAAATCAAGAGCCCTGAAATATATGCTGTTTTCAGATGTTAAGTTCGACATCTTAGCTCATCGATTTCTTTTCGTCCTCTTTACCTCTAGATCAAACATATGCTGTTTGTTGCTAGACAACGGCAGTAATTACCAGTACCCGGTGGTAGAGAGAGACCAATTTATTTAAATACTATTCTAAATGTTTTACTTAATCTACAGCACAGTATGCTCGCTCAACTATACAAACCGGGTGTTTCAAATTTGACTCTCACCGTTGCGATCTCGGAAACGCTAAGAGATACGGAGTCGGTTAAATAGGCGCAAAGTTGTGTGTTTGAGTAACTAAGAAAACGGCACTTCCGGAAAGAGATGTACAAAACTGAATTTTCCCAAAATCATTTTCATTTTTTCTTAGAACTTCAATATGACGTTTCGTCTGTTGTCATCAATCATCAAATTTATTTATGGACGCTATATTGGATTCTTGCACAGGCAGTTAGAGTTTTTAATTTTGATTCCAGAAATGTATAATATGTCATATATGTCGAACTTTCCACCTTAGTTACACAAAAAAAGAAAACAGAATTACTTAAGTAGGCTTTGTAATTATCATATAGTCGTTTGTTTCACGATATCATCAGAGAAGCATTCCTTCAGCTTTTGTAAACTAGGCATAAGTGAACAGTGCCGACTCCCGATTTCAATGGTGTGATTTTGTACAAATCATGACATGGATTAGTATTATAAAGATTCAAATATCTGCAGACAATATTGCAGCTAAGTGCATTTCATCGATGCACACATCTTGTATCTAAATACAATTAATTTTCAGCTGAGGTGTTTAAATAACGCTTGTAATAGTGGATCGATGAGCAAATTATCCAACTGTCCTAAAAACCTGCTTCTGAAAAACTGAAGCGCTGCTGATTTAATCCGATAAACATGAGATAAGCAGCCAACTATGGAAATATAATATTTTTGAAATAATTCAGGTTTCATAGTGCCAGAGTACGGCACATTAGGTATACCTATCTATTAGAAAAAAACGAAGTAGATGATTGAGAACAAGAGACGAAACGTCATAATGACATTCCAATTATATTGTCTTGTAGACAAGACACAGTGACAGAACTTATGCGCTTTTTATTTTGAAATTGCATCTCAAATGAAGTCGGAAAAAAGTTTTAGGAAAACCCGGATTTTTCCGTTGAAATTGAAACACCCGGTATAATGAACAATAATGATAATAAATCGCATTATTATTAATAACAATTATGGCAGGTTTAGCCGCATGGATACTTTTACGCTCAATCATATTTTGTTAGAAAAATAAAAAATATATACTAAGTGACATATAAATCCAAACACACAGTTTAAATGGTTTTATTTTAATAAAATTTTGTATAAGTACTTAATGAAGCATAATAAGTAAGTGATAAAAATTTCAAAATGATTGCACTGCTTTAAAGCCCTTTGACCTTTAATAATGTGTGGATGCACCCTGATGTGCTACGCATTATCCAACGCGCCTCGGCATGCTTCTGATCAGGTGGTCAATGTCCTCCTGTGGTATCTCATGCCAGGCAACCACCAACTCCTCTCAAAGTGCTTCTAGAGTCTGAGGAGGACGTTGCAAATTGAGCAATCTCCTACCCATCATATCCCACACGTGCTCAATTGGGATAAGTCGGGAGATCTTGGTGGCCATGGTAACAATGTGACATCACTATGTCAAAAGAAGTCTATTGTGACTCTTGCAACATGTGGTCGGGCATTATCTTGTTGGAAAGTTGGATCTGCCAGGGTGTCAAGATAGGGTAAAAGATGGGGTTCTAGAACTTCGTGGATATAACGCTGCGCGTTCATGTTACCTCTGATGAAGATTAAAGGTGACCTGGAACCATAAGCTATAGCACCCCAAACCATAACTCCAACAGTGTGATGAACATGTCTTTCAATAAAAAACTGTGGATTCCTCCTTTCACCACGTCGCCTTCTAACCCTGGCGCGACCATCGTGCATGCCTAAACAAAATCGAGACTCGTCACTAAAGACAATACTGTTCCATTCCTGATCCCAGAGTGACTGTTTACGTCGGTGTTCTCGAGTTAAAGGGAGGACCCAGTGTGGCTGGTATGAAAACAAGCCAAAACTTCTCATTCGTCGGTAAACACTTCGCATGCCAATAGGTCTTCCGTGTTCTGCAAACCATTTATTTGCAATGGACCTGGTAGTGGAGAAACGGTCCCTTAAGGTCAATAATCTTAGGCGGCGATCTTCACGGTATGTTGTTCTACGGCGGCGACCAGTGCCCCTTGCTCTTTGCGTACGGCCTTCTCGAAGCCATGCCTGACAACACCTAACCACAGTGTCTACACTTCTTTGCACTCTAACTGCAATTGCCCGAAAAGAAAGTCCAGCTTCCCGAAGTCCCACTATACGGCCCCTATCAAACTCACTAAGTTGACGAAATTGTACAGGTCTCCGTACTCTAGGCATCGTAACCGATCGTAAAGGATGTCAAGAACCTAAATCCGCCAACGTTAATTCTTTACTGTGGCTGAAATATTCATTTTTAGAGCGTTAGTGAATTAAAAAAAATCAGTATAAAAACCGGAATGTCCAACTGATAAGGCTGAAATTTTTTTCACTTGTTATTTACAGTAAGATAAATACATTCCCTAAATTTTATTAAAATAAAACCATTTAAACTGGGTGTTCGGATTTATATGTCACTTACTATAGTATACAACAAGACAAATGTAAATCATGAATGCAGGATTGTTCGTTGCGCTTTCACTTATGCTTTGTCGTTTGCGGGTAAATTTAGCTTCACCTAGGTACGCTACTATCTACATGAACATGTGGACAATCAAAGTTTACGCCCATCACTGCTGCACACTGCACACGCTAGGATTATCTGGCAATTTTAATAGCAGCGTGCAGCTAACAAAAGCTGGGATATGTTTTTTCTTGTGGGAGATTGGAAAATTACACGTAAATAAACAGCGTACACAAATATTTTTCCATTGTATGCGATACTGTCCATTTCAACACCAATGAAGGCGATTCCGTTGGAAAATAAAGTTTGTAGATGACCCCATGGGTTGAGCAATGCGACAAGCTCCTACAAAGGTATGTCCTACGTACACCGACGACCCTCCTCTGTCAAGATTAAGGTCCAAGGACGTCGTTGAAAGTCCCTTGTGTCCAGGAGACTATGACGAACACCATGATCCAGTGGTTTTCTAAAAACGTTTCGTTCTTTCATTTGGTAGTGAGGCATTGCCCCTCAGAACTGCGATAGGACAGCGTGATTAGAGACAGACTGGATGTACAGGGTGTCATAAGTGGGGGGATTCTCCTTTTTAGAAATAACCGCGTTTGAAATAAGAAAGCTGATCTCCGATAAAATGGCACCAAAAACGTAAAAAATGAGATTGAAGAAAAGTACTTACTATTCGTGTGGTAACGACTCTTAAGTTCTGCCCTGTCAGATATTTTGTTTGTGAATCTGCAGCTCTGATGGAACCATCCACGACGACGTTCTGAGTACGCGGAGTATCGATAAGGTTTTGAAAACGTTCACAGTGAAATAACTTCCAACTAGGTTAACCTACACTCTGCGCGGATCCTGATTTGGATACTGACTCATATAATTACCATAACACATCCTACCTTTAAACACAGGAGGCAAGGGAGGCAGGCATCTTTAGTTTTTCGGAACTGAACATCCCAGTTACCAGGCTTTGGTATATACGTATGTTACAAGGAAAACTGTTTTATTATTGCCTGACCTATACGCTCTGTAAAGAAAAGTCCCAAGTATGAGGACACGAAGTCGCAGTTACGGAACTCTTGATTCAATTGTCACAATATTACACTATCTGTAACATTATCAGCTGCTGGCGCAGTTTTTGCAACAAAATAGCGTATCTAGACGATCATCTCTATCATATTTTTAGGTCGATATTTGCAACCATTCAATATCTATGGAAACTGTAAGTACTACATTACGCCTGTGAAGAGCCAAAACTCCGAGATTCCTCACCTCCATATTCCTTACCTAAGGGACTACATCAACCAATAGGCGCAGCTAAATTAAATCGTGCAATTCTAGGCCAAAATTACAGTTTTTCCTACTAAATGAATTTTTCGATTGACTTAAAATTATTAATACTACTTAACAATGTCAACGCACCCCTTCAATAGATGCACTTCCCCCACTTTGGTTTTCGCCCTTCCTTTCCTTCTTCATCTCTTCTTTATCCCTGACTTTGTCTGGTATCTCGGCAACCAGACCTGACAGACTTACTGACCTACAATACTCTAACCAACGGCAAGTGTTCCACGGACCACTCCGACGGACAATGATGAATAGAAGCCAAAACGGGTTTATCTATTTTTCTCGAAATGCAAGTTTATGTCAAGGTCTGCTGACAGGGTTTCGTACCCCTAACCTGCAGATCCGTTTATTAACACTTTCAAGATACGGGTTTCTAAGATTATTTTGCCAACATATACCAGCCGATATTGATAATGTTGCCATCCTTAGGATGGTCACGTTAGCACGGACACATATTGGGGTCAACTGTACCTACAGATGTAAATGTTTCAATGTTGAAACCTTTACTGGTGACTACAGACATTTTACCATTCAGTTTAGTTTTGCGTTTTGTTTATAAATCTTAATAGCTGATAAACCAGCAAATCTAGCAACACTGACCTTACAATGACGTCAAAACCTCGCGACTACTGAAAAATTGTGACTACAGTATATTCAGATAAGAGATAGACCGGATGTAAACAAAACGTTCGGGTGATTTTCACGCTAACGCCGCCGTCTCGACGTAAAACAGGAGCCCTCATTGGTCAATTCGCAATTAAATGCCTATGCCGAGCGGCAGAGCAGTTGTATCAAGGCAGAGTCACATTCAGGTTCAGACGTGTTACGTATGTCGTGTGCATCACTGCAATTTGATATTTCTTTGGACGTTTTCGTTTGTTATCTTATTAAGTTGTTGAGTTTGTCGTTGTTATTGTTATACCTTGTTATTGATTGTTATTGTTATCAACTGCTTGCGCAAAATGCCCAGTAGTACAGATACTGCCGATGAAGTTGTAAACTCCTGTAGTCCACCTAGGAAACGCTCTAAAAAAAGACACCTGAGTGCAGAAATGGAAGAGGTCATTTTGAATATATATAAGATCGAGCGCGAGGAGAACGAGGCATCAACCATCAAAGAAATTGTTGTGAAGGTTTCTCACAAAGTTGGGGTGTGTCGCGCATCAGTGTTTAATGTGTTAAGACAATACAAAAAAAATCACACCTTTTCTGAGCCAATGACCAGTAAACATCGCAAAAGTATTGTTAAATCATTGGATGAAGCTGATAAGCATGCGATTAGGAGGAAAGTGCATGAATTCTTCTTTAGGAATGAAATACCTACTATAGATAAAGTACTGCAGGAGGTAAATGGAGATACAACGTTGCCAAATTTCAAACGATCAACTTTCCATGCGTTACTGAAGCATTTAAATTTCAAATGGAAAAAACGGGGTCGTAATAGTTTACTACTGGATAGAGAAGAAATTGTGCTATGGAGGAGGGATTATTTAACAAAAATTGGGAAATATAGAAATCAAAACAGGAAGATTTATTACCTTGATGAAACGTGGGTAAACGCAGGACACACTACAAGTAAAGTATGGGTTGATGATTCTGTAACTTCATCCAGGAGGGCCTTTCTAGATGGACTGTCCACCGGATTAAAAAATCCAGCAGGTATATACGAGTAATAGACAACAATCGGATGTTTTTCAAACCTTGGGAACAAGGTTCTAAACATTAATTCCAGGGGGCAGATAAAACATATTACAAGTAACAAAACTTTTATAACTTTCGATAAAATGCGTGGATGTTTTATTGTCATTTTCATTTGTTAGAACTTTTTTAAGCCATGTTTTTATGTGTTTTCGATATTTCAATAATTTTTTAATATAATCTTAAAATATGTCGAATATTATAAACTTAAAAAAAGTTACTAAGTTTTATATTGTGTACCGTTCCTAATATTTCTAATCATTTTAATTCATACTTTAAGCTTTATAAAGTTATAATTTGTTAATATTAATATTTGCGCGTATTTCAGGTTCCTGGTCATTCATTTTTTAAAGGTTTATAACTTTAAATTAAATTGTGAAGCGCTGAGTAATCATACGACATTCAATATTCTTTCTTTCAATATGACTAAATAATCCCAATTATAGCAATCTGATACTCATGTCTCAATGTTTTTTCGCTGAATGTGATGAAAACATTTGAAAAAGGTTCGCTTATTGAAATAAATCTACACCAGTTAGTACTTCGATTTCCAGGTAAAGGGAAAAGGCTCATTATCTGCCATATTGGCAGTGAGGATGGATTTGTTGTTGACGGTCCTTCGTGCTTTGAGTCTAAGAAAACTGGAGATTACCACGAGGAAATGAATGGCGAATCGTTTGAACAGTGGTTTTCAAAAATTTTACCGAACTTAGAGGAAAACGCAGTAATTGTGTTGGATAATGCGCCTTATCATTCTCGAAGAATGGAGAAGGTCCCAACAACGGCTTCAAGGAAAATTGATGTTCAAAATTGGCTCCGCTCGAAAAATATCAATTTTGAAGAAGCAATGCTGAAAGTACAATTATTAAGAATTGTCAAGGATCACAAGGCGGAATATCAAAAATACGCCATTGACGAAATGGCAGCAAGTCAAAATAAAACTGTGCTCCGTTTACCTCCATACCATTGCGAGCTCAATCCCATTGAGCTCATATGGGCAGAGGTTAAAAATTATATAGTTAAGCACACTACAACTTTTAAATTTTGTGACCTCAAAGGACTTTTCAAAGAAGCACTAGAATTAATAACAGCGCAAAAATGGGAAAACTGTATTAAGCACGTGAAAGACAAAGTTGAAAAGAGAATGTGGGAACTGGACAATATTTTAGAGGAACAAGTCGAGCCATTCATTATTGACGTTGGTGCTTCAGGCAGTAGCCATGATGAAAGCTCATCAAGCTCATCTTTCCAATAAAAGATGTCGTTCATCAAATTCGGTAAGTTATGAGTAATTATAAAGCTACTGTATTTTTTAATTAATTATTTTGACATTTTTGAACCCATTTTGGCAAAACCTATTCAAGAATCTACTTTCTGACAGTGTTAAACCATGCACATTTTTTTACGTTTTGAACGTTTTAATTTGGTTACATATTTACCTAGAAATCAAAAAATATACTAATCAATATTCTAAAAGCAATTTTAAGAGATATACGATTATTTTTAATTTAGGCTAATTTAAGCGCCATTTTGAGATTATATTCGACTGTATTTCACCAAACATCAGGCGGCATCCGAAGCTGGAAATCGAAGCGAAAATTTTGAAACCCTTATGTATATTTTCATCATTATATATTTCTTACCCCACCCCCACATGATCCTATATCCATCACCAATCGTATACATATCGAATTGTGCTAATTTACTACAAAGTTACGCAAAGCAGCATCTACTATCTAAAATATGTACTGCGTGACTCTTAATACGTCCCTGCCGAATGTTACAGCGTTCGATGATCACGTGGTCTTGTTTATGTCCGGTCTATCTCTTATCTGAATATACTGTACTTCTGAAGTGTGGTTGAAATTACCATGGCGAATTCATCGGAAAAAGTCTATCTATCGGACCTATTGGAATTAGCTTATGCTGACGTCATACTCGGCTACCGTTGAAATTGCTGGCAACTTCAATACACTGGTTGTTGTTTTCATTTTGATTTATATTGGCCGCTACACAGATATTTTCGAGAAAAAAACCATAGATAAGTATACCAACCTTCATTATTTATTTTAATTGAATCACATTAAAGCCGTACGAAGACAAAAAGGTGTAGGAAAAATATACCAAAAAGACACTTCCACAATATTGCAATTCAGCAGACAGTATTGAAAATTAACAAAGACTGTTTATAGAATGCAAAAACAAGTTTTAATCGACAATGCCGTACACATATCTGTACTGGAAGAGCAAAAATGATTATGTTATCACCCAGCCCTTAGCCGTTCAGAATCTTTGACCTTCAAAACAAATATTCGCTCTTAACTTTATCGTAAATTTACTCTTATTAAATATAATATATATATGCAAATAGAAAATGACCATGCGCAGAAAGGTTTAGGTGTATAACAAAAATATAGGAAACTAATGGACAAAATCCGCAAAAAGAAGGAAAGTGGATTCGAGCAGAAAATACGATAGGTAACGCGAGCAATTATACTACAATGTTGTAGGTTTTGTTGGGGAATTCGTATGCCACTTTTTTCCCTCACCATCTTCGTTTCCCCAGGTAATACCCATATCTGGATATATGGGCATGTGTATCTACTTTTGTCGTTGCATATGTGCATTTATTTCGGGCCTGATGAAGCCAACAAGCAGAAATACGTATTGCTCGGGTTACCTATCCTATTTTCTGCTCGAATCCACTTTCCTTCTATTTTCGGATTTTGCCCATTATTTTCCTATATTTTTTGTTATATAGGGTGTTTTACAACTTATCCGACAAATTTTAACAGCGTATGCACTGTTACGAAACAAGTTGATTTATCGAAAAGATGTAATAAAAGTCTTACAGGAATCGAGATAATAAAATTATACAGTTTAACAGTTCACTTACTTGCAAAAGCTGTTCAAAATTGTTTCCATTGACTGCAATGCAGGCTTGGGCGCGTCTAATCCAATTTCGGCGCACTAGTTCAAATACACCTCCTTCCTGCTGTGCCTGAAGGCTCAAATTATCGGCAGCCACTGTGATTTAGTCACAATATTCTGAACTAGAGTACGGTATACCTCGTTTTACAAGTTCCCCATAAACAGAAGTCCAGATGACTTAGACCCGGAGACCGTGGAGGCCATGCAATTGGTCCACCCCTTCCGATAAAGCGTATCTGGTACACCTGATTCAAAAAAATCACGAACTTCTTCTAAACGGAGGTGCCCCAACGTGCAGAAACCACATCCGTGCTAGGACCGCCAAGTGCACATCTTCAAGAATGACCGGCAAATCATTCCGAAGAAATTCCAAATACTTGTGATCATTCATCCGATCTGTAAATATGAATGGTCCAGTTAGACCTTCATCAACAATACCTCCCATACGTTTAAAGAAAACCGATGTTGCAGGTGTGCCCGGACCACTGCGTGAGGATTCTCAAAGTATCAAACGTGTGTATTATGAAGACTGGTTATCCCATTATGAGTAAAAATAGGTTCATCGGTGGCGAAAATATCAGCCGTAAAACTCAAAGTCATGTCAAAATTATGTAAAAAAATCTAAAATTAATCACAATTGCGGTAGGCTGGCGGCTTAGCGTCATTTCCTCTTTCCAGTGAGTTTTGATATGAACTGTATTTGAACCATGTCTCCACCGGGTGTCAAAATCCTAATTAAATATGTGCCTATTAACAAGTTTTTCCAAGAATGAGTTTATTTTAGTCCCAAATGGTCATTTATAGCGAGCCAGATCGGTTCAATCTGTAGCTAGGCCACATCATGTAATTAATTTGTTTGTATGATTTTGTTTGACAGTCCCTGATTGTCAGAAACTCCTGGTTGGAACTAACTGAATGACTACCATTCTAGGTCTCAATGAAATCATCGCGCCAATTCAGTTCAACAGTAGCAGACTGGCTCTGAAGCATTGGCGATACATTTGTGCCTTCCGATCTAAATATCTTCATTGAACTGAACTGGACTGAAAAGCCTTGGTACAGAATTCGTTTAGATAATGCGTCACTGGCGCCCTACACAAGTTCAAAAGGAAGAAGGAAGTAAGCAAAATGTATTTTGCATTTCTTTCTAGTGGAGTTTCTTTCTTTCACTTGCTTTTTGTATTTTGACCAGATTTCGCTCACACATACTCGTAATCTGAATACGGATGTTTGTGCAGCCAACATGTATGCTTTTTTTTAGTTTTACCTATCGGTGCCGAAAATTTTCTCGTTATGAATGTGTCCACTTTTTGTCAGTGTGGGGTGTCAGTATTGAGTTTTAGTTTTTCCGACTATCACTATGCAATTGGTAGAAATATCGAGAGTTTGTTCTAACTTTATTAGAGGATTCGGAGAAAATATGTTCCTCTATTATCTACTCCATGCGTGCAAGAGTGGGTAGATGCTTTGCGCCTGTCGAACAGCAGTCGGTTAACCAGTTTACTTTGTTTACATAGCAATGCCAGGTAATTGCCAAAGTTGGTGAAAGGTCCAACATATTTTGAATGAATTATAGCAATTCTGCTAACATACGAGCCCCTTCCCACTTCAGTTGGCTCACTTCAAGATTTGTACCAAAATATGCCTTTATAAATTAGACATGACGAAACTATTTGCTTCTAAAACAATTTATTTTCTCAAAAACATTTTAGATACACTCTAGTAGTAAAAAATACATATTTGAAATCACCTAGACCTATAACTAATAGAACATCTGAACAACTAAACAATGTGCGAATAAATACGCGAAGTTAACAAAACAATAATTGAAAGATTACCATTGGGTAACATCACCTTTATTTTTTATTACGGCTGAAATACCTTGGGGTATAGTGTTAACCAAGTTTTGGCAAAAATTTGGTGTGAAACAATCCATATTTCTTGAAGCTTTTGTCTCAGTTCGGTGATTGTACGAGCAGGATGTTATCGTAGAACCTTTTTCATCTCGTGCCACAAAGTTTCAATAGGTGACCGATCTGGACTGCTAGAAATCCATTTCAAAAGTGGTACATTATTTTCTTCCATCCATCTTATAGCCTTTTTTGAGGTATGGCACGCTGCACCATCTTGCTGAAACACAAAATCTAAAATTGCCAAATATTTGTTTGTATCCACATTTCTATCAATAAAATGAAGTTTTCCTACTCCTTTTGATGACATACTGCCCCAGACCATAATGGCTGCTGGAAATTTCACTTTTCCCTTCAGACAGTCGGCATGGAATGCTTAATTTTTTTGCGAATAACTCTACTGCGACTGTCACCAACACAAACTTCGAATCGGGCCTCATCACTCCATTGTATTGCACACCATTGTTGAGGTGTCCATTGTCTATGTTCTTCAGCCCAGCTAAGCCGATTTTTCTTTTGCAGTGGAGTTAATAGTGGCTTTTCTTTGGCCTATAAGCAAGTTGTGGAACTTTAGGGTTTTTACTTCACTATTTTTTATAAGAAAACTTACCTTGCAAGTGCTAAATCCCAGTTTGTGGGCCTCTCTATGAGTTGTGGACCTCGAAATTCTCCTTCCAATAGCGTCACTCCACAGTGCACTTAATTGTAAATAATTGGCACGCCTGTTTTTCACGATTATTCTTCTTAATACTCTTCGGTCGGCATTTGTGATATTACTTTTTTTACATATCGTGGCTGAATCTTAACTGAACCAGTTACGTTATATCTTCTAATAATATTTCTCACACTGTACCGCGATAAGTCTAACAAAGTTGCAATTTCCCAGAATTAAAAGATTTAATTATCAGTAACCGAATTTTCTCACTAATATCCTTTCCTCTAGATACCCATTTTGAAAACCTTAACTACCCAAAACTATTTTAAACGTATTCTGACAGGTGTGATTAATAAAAACAATTGTCATGGCTTTTATTTTTCACAGCCACCTATGCGTTATAGGCTTATTTTGCATTGAAATGAAAATAGGTTGATATAGTGGATACCAAATAAAACCCGATGCACGTCATCGATCTGGAGCTGTGCGCTGTTGCCAGAATTGATATGAGCTCTTTACACCGACTGTTAAGTTGTTTTGGCATTTTGGATACTTTATACCACTTCACAGTAACTTTTGTTCTGAAAAGAACAACTTTTAATTGGCAAGGCAACGATTCAAAGCTCAAATAGCGCAAAACTCACAAACTAAACAATAAAGAACTAATAGTACGACAAAAGGACAATGGCAACTGATGTCAACAAATGAGAAGTGGCAACCTCACATTTCTCTGCACGGTACTACCAACCGAATCGAGACGGGGAAATTTAAACTTCAATTAGAAATGTCACATTGAATGTAGTCAACTGTTGGTAACCATGATTTTTATGAATGACATCACCTATGACGTGCATCGGATTTTATTTGGTATCCACTATATGCTGTAATTGCAACGTGTGTTATTTTTAGGCTGCAAATTTGATTAGGGAGTGATAAAGTTGGTGTTTTCTACTATTTATTATCAAAATATTCATAGTTGACATTATTTTGAACCTATAACACCCTGCTACATTTTTATGAGTTGTGTTTGATAAGAAAAAAACTAAGATTTCAATAGTTGGGCCAACTGAAGTGGGATGGGGCTCGTAGTTGGCATTAGTTGAACATATGAAATATTCCATTTATTTATCCTGCCATGGGCATTATCCCTAATATATAAAATACAGTAACAACACTGTTAGAGCTTTGTTTTTAAGTATCAAGCTTCAATAAATAAATAGTTATGTACGGGGATTGCAAGAAGCTTAGTGTCACGCTCCCCTGTTCTAAAAAACAACGAGACTAGAAGATTACGGTTTGAAGTGGATGTTTTCTGAACCAAGCGGCAATTTCCTAGAGATCAGTTGGAAATAGAAATACATACAGGGTGACTTCGAAGTTGAGTCATTTATTTTAACAGTGAGTAGATCTGATCAAAAGAAATGTTTTTTTCCTGTACCATTTTTCTGGTAAAATTAAAGTAACAAAGTTATAGCCCTTTGGAGGTTTGAGTACAGTCCTGTCTCAATAATAATATCATGTGCTCGTGTTTGGCAACAACGGATATAATCCACCTTATCGGTTCATCGCATCGGAAACAAAAAAACCAAAGAATTTGGAACGATGTTTTTACAATTTTTTATTCAGTTCAGTTATACATACAGTCAGTGTCAGTCGCGTGTGAATAGTGTCTGTTGCGTGGCTCAAACGAAATAAAAAATGGCACATGTTTATGCGGATCGGTTTCCCAATCGAGTGCAACCAACCCCTCGTGCCTTTGTTAATGTAGTACAACGGGCTCGTGAATCAGGTGACTTAAGACCTCACAGGGGACCTCACGATCAAATACAGGTCCGCACTGAAATATTTGTCGGGAGGATACTTTATAAAACAAGGTAAACTTTTTTTTTTATTTTTTTTTATTTTTACCCACATATTTTGGTTTATCTTCCTTCTACAATCATTATTTGAAAATTAATGACTCAACTTCAAAGTTATATATATATATATATAAATAATATCAGGAAGAACAATTTTTTTCTCTCTAGTATTGTGTTCTATTTAAAACATACAGCATGCAATTTTTATTCACTCTCAGGAAGAAAAACGTCTAGAAAACTGTCTCTAATAGCAATCGGAATGATATTACCATACAACTTGTTGATAAAATTGGGATTTTCTTTTATATGACTTTTAGGTTTTGCAAAAATAAGCAAACCCCGAAATGCATAGGTAGGTTAACCAAGCCATTGTTTCAAAAAAATCTGCTATATCTTATGCCGTCGTGCGTCTAGAGAATGATGCCGCTTATTATGGTCGTTTTCTCGGGTGTTTCCATCCTGCGTGCATGATATGACCGTACCTGTAATTTTCTTATCAAATGAATGGTGACCGCTTTTATTCAGGTATTTTGCCACTTATGTTCATCTTAAACAACCAATTTTCACGTATCCTGACATCTGGGACTACTTCATTAACTTTATTAATATCAAAAACGATAGATCCTGTTTCTGATTTCTTCTTCTTATCGATATATTATATAAAAATGAATTTGACTTTACCGTTTGACAATTTGCTTGAGCATGAGGCACGCTCAGCAGAAGAAATGTCTCAAGTACCAAAACAGACAGGCACCTTTATTCCAACAGCTATTGACAGTTAGTTATGTGAGAGAAAATTGCTTACGAAAACACGGTGCTTTCGTTTTCTTTACCATCCGTACTTTGTGATGGCCCCTTCAAAGGAAATTGCAGTATTGCCTAATTGTTATCTTTGTCGGTTAACTCTATGAAAAAAAGGCCTTTCACTACTCTATCATTTTGAACGTGACAGCTCGCACGCCGCAAACTTAAATTATCGTTTAACGGTGCTTATTGATGAAAAAATATTATTTTATTTAATTAGTAGTCCACAGGCGATTCGATTAGAACTTTTATCCAGTTTTCAGTTTGTTCAGTGAGTTGAGAAGTATTTGTTCAAAAATAATTAACAAGGGTGGAAGTTAGTTCACCGCAATGACGCCTTATATTAAAATTGTGATGCTTCAAAATGCCACCAATAAGACGTACCAACCTAGGCAGCAGAAACCGCAATGCTGCAAGTCATAGATATATACGAAGACGTCAAACTGACGAGCAACGAGAAGCGAGAAATAAAGTTGAACGCTTTGAAGGACTGAAATTCAATAACGTAGTAGTGTCGCATTTAATCCCAGTCCAGCTGCACTGGATAATGTCGTGGCAATTGATTACAGTTCACAACAAATGGCTCAACAAAATTCAGTCCACATGATTTTATGCCTAATTTCAAGGTAAGTTGATGGGGTAGTGCCAATGCTGCCAGCGTATTTTGCTAGCCACATGGCGGTACAAACACTTCGCTATACAATTAGCTAAGACGCCTTTATGGCCTCCTTGATTTTCATATTATTTTCTCTCCTCCAGGAAGGCTGGGGAATCCTCAGGGTTCGGTTCTCGGAGCAATCCTATTCGCTTTTCATTCATGATGTCCCTTACCCTAGCAACTGTGAAGTCTACCTCTATGCTGACGACACTGCACTTGTCGCCCAGTCGTGTGCTGGTGATCTGGTTCACGATGGGTTGCAGAATGCGGTGGATGAAGTGCTAGAGTGGGCGGAACGGTGGCTGATAAAAATTAATCATTCGAAAACGCAGGTTATTTATTGTTCCAAAAGATGTCGCGGCCCCGCAGCTGAGGTTTCTGTAGACGGAAATCGTGCTCCTTGGCCAAATTCTGCCAAGTATCACGTTGTCACCCTTGATAAAGGCATGACCTGGCAGAAACATACAACATCCATAAAAAAATACAAATTGCGTTTCGTCAACTATATCCTTTGTTATGTAGATCCTCCAAATTAAGTGTGATAAACAAAGTTCGAATATATAAAATGACTATTAGACCAGCCATTACTTATGCATGTGCAGCTTGGTGTTTTCTTGACAAGACACACATGCAAAGTCTTCATGTTCTGCTAAGCAGAGTTTTGCGGATAATTTGCAACACTCCATGGTATGTCTCAAATGAGATACTAAACACATTCCTGTCAAGCTCCAGGCGCAGCGACGTTATAGTCAAGCGGAATCACACAGCAAACCTCTGTTTCGTGACTCAGTGGACTACACAGAGGAGCAAGTTCGTAAACATTCAAGGCCACGGCTCGCACTGTAATCAAAAGTTAACGCGAATTTTTAGTAAACTCAATATTACACTCTAATGAAAACCGAATCAAAAATTTGTTTAGTTCACCTCAAAATTAATCCGTGTACCAAGTCAAAAAGCCTACGTGTTTCCTCTTAAACTAAGCACATTTGTTTTTCTTGGCTCTTCTCCTTTTTTCTTCTCTTCCCCTTTCTCTTTTTCCTTGACATTGTCTGGTTTCTGGGCAACCAGGGCTGACAGATTCCACTAACGTACATTACACAGTGACTAATGGGTAAAGGTCCTACGGACCACCTAAGCAAACGAATGACGAATATTAGGCGGGGAATTTCTACAATTTGTACTGCTGTGTCAGTATCAGCGCTCTACTATTGTGAGGTTAGGTTGTCTTTTTGAATTTCAGGCTGATATAGCAGACGATACATATCAAAAGCCAGAACAATTTAATGGAAATAGTTATTTGTAACGTGACCTCAAAATAGAACGCTGACACGGAACTGTAGAACACTATGAACATACTATTAGAGATTACAAAAATTTGAAAATTCTATCATCCCTAAAAAAAATACAAATACAAAAAGCATCGGTCGGAACACGTTTAGCGTACCATGTGCAGCAATAACACTAAAACATCTAACGTAGTTTTGTTTTCAAAGTGACTACTGAATATGTTAATAAAATGCAAATAGCTTATCTTACAACTCTAAAAACAAGTAGGCTTTCCAATTAACCCCAGTGGCGCCAAGATAAATGATCCAGTCACATGAACCATCTTGACAAGTGACAATACTATCGGATAACCCTGAATTTCCAAATAGATTCTTAGGAGGTAGGGTCATGATAAAATCATCAATCACGGTAGTTCCTTCATTTTTTTCAGTTTCAGCGCTCAGACCACATTTTATTATTCGGCCTACGCTCTTCGATTGTTTGGTGTAACGATGCGGCAGAGGTGGGCGGGCGAAATGTATTCAGAAAATAAAAACATTACAACCGCGCTGATAGAAATGGAAATCACCGAAAACCACCAAAAAAATACGATGGATAGTGTTCTCGTTGTGCAATGGAAAATAGAACTGTGATGATTAAGCACTGTTGCCAAGCGCTAGGTGCAAAAAATGCATATTTGAGATACCTCTACGCCCCACACCAGGTAATGCTGAATGTCTCTATAATTTGGGCTTTCATGAAATTTTTAGACGAAGTTACTGCAATACGAAGGACGAAATTGTTTTCAAGGTTTTGGAAACCGTAACGATGGCCACCAACATCGTTTTTCGTATTTTTTATGTTTTTGAGTTAATTTTCATGTTTGCTAATTTGCCCAAGAGTTGTTCGGAATGGTCAGTTCTTGACAAAACCAAAAAACAAGTAATACCCCATGACTGTTTAGCCAATTAAACCACCAAATGTTCTTAAATGCAGTAAACGTCTCGGTCACCACGGTGCCCTTTATCTTCCAGCTGACATTTCGTTTGTTTATTTTTTTTATTTTCAGATTCCTATAAAGTATGTAACTACAATAGTCTGAAAGGTCCGTAATATTTCAAGATTCTATAGGAGTGAAAAGGTAAAAGAATGAAAGAGATATTGGCAAAAATGTCCTCTACTAAAGAAGTTCACCGTTGTGACCGAAACGTAAACTACAATAAAGAAGAATTTCAAATATACGAGTATATGTTTTCACTGTCTAGACAAACATGTGGGATAGAAGACACGAACACCACAGGATGTTATATGTATATGGTAATGTTCAAACAAAGCGTTTAAAAGTTTTCTGTAAACCATTATATTCATGATTAAGTAAATAAATATTATCCACTGCCGTACGCGGAGGTACCACCCGGCGGATCTCGTAGGTTTGGCCAGAATGTGTGCATGGTGCATGCATGCGTGTTTCCTCATCTAGAGTCCGTGTGGCGTTTTCCTGCATGTATTCCTCTTCAAGCTTCGATTAAAATGTTGCAACTGCACTGCAATATCAACTAGATCTTTCTTACAAGGATATATGACCAGATTAGATCACAGTATTCATGCGTAGGAAGTACTGAGCCAAGTTACTCCACTATACTAGTTATTGGTCTTGCTACTGAATACAGGTACTTCATTCTAGTCTTCACGTATAAACAGAAACACTTTTGTGATGACACTTGAATGAAGCAGCTAGGAAAGCAAATATGTAATAGCGGAGTAGAGCATAGATAAATAAATTCAGTCGAATATTTGTAGAAAAGACCATCACCAAGATTGCCGAAAGTTCACTGAGGTCATAGATTTTCTGTCTGGTCAAGTATTACCAATGTTGTTAACGTTTTAACCTAAAGCACACCGCGTATACAATAGCTCCCGGAACGTGTGACTAGTTTTTCATGTTGCATTTTACTTGGACTTGTTACAGAGGAAGGAAGCTAGGTTTCAAATCAAAGAAGCTTCTTAGTTTGGAACAACCGACTAGCATCTTTCTACTGGGCTCCAAATGAATGGCCTCTTAGTAAAGAATAGGCATCTGGTGATCAATTATCTGGACGCGATACTTATGGCCACCATTACCAAGATCGCCACCGGACTCAAGCTCTTTCACTAACCGAGCTTATTTTCAGACTGTGCTTAGCCAAGCTCTTTATATAGCCACAGAAGACTACTAATTCGTGTAGTTTTGTGCTGCGCTCTGCCCGCTTATACCGGGCGCTATGCACTATACAGGGTGTTCCATAATTATTGCGACAAAATGATAGGGGTTGTAGAGGGCATCAAAATGAACAATTTTTCCTTATAAACCCCTGTTCGGAAATATGCCGTTTGGGCTGCAGCAAAAAAAAAGATCAGTTTCTTGAAACAGCTTACCTACAGTAATTGCTCAAAGTGTCCTCCACCTTGCTCAATACACAGCTGTGCACGATTGTTCAATGATCGGCGAACTCTGTGGCATACCCCCGGTATGTCCTGAACATGTGCGGACGCGGCCATCACTCTTCCCAGTAGCTCTTGTTGGTTGGGAACAGGAGTTTCGTACACTAAAGCTTTCAGATAGCTCCAGATAAAATAATCCAGTGGGGTCAGGTCAAGTGACCGCGCAGGCCAAGGCACAGGGCCACCTCGGCCTATCCACCTATTTGGAAATTTGTCGTCCAAATACTGCCGCACTTGTAAAGAAAAGTGGGCTGGACCGCCATGGTGTTGAAACCACATGTTGGCTCTTATATTCAGTGGCATATTTTGTAATAGTTCCGGTAGCAAATGCTGTAAGGATCGACCATAAGCATGCCCATCCAAACGTGGTGGAAGCAGATATGGCCCGATGATATGCTCGTCCACAATGCCGCACCAGATGTTAATTGAAAACTGATGTTGGTCTCTATGGATGGCTATGGCATGAGGGTTTTCTTCATCCCAAATGTGACTGTTATGGCTATTAAAATAACCGTCCTTTGTAAAACAGGACTCGTCAGTGAACAAAACGTAGCGACCAAAGTTTGGTTGCCTCAACTCCTGCTGCAGCCACCAACGGCAAAAACGTCGACGCGGCAGATAGTCTGCTGGACCCATGGCTTGGACTTTTAAAAGGTGGTACGGGTGTACGATAACAAAAATGTAAACACAGCAGGCTTTTTTTACAAACCGGTGAGACCATGAAATGTGCTACACGAACATTTTGCAGCTGGTGAATTTTTTGTTTCTCCTATGAGCTCTTAAGGTAAAATTAACTGTAGTGCTCAAACGGCATATTTACGAACAGGGGTTTATAAGGCAAAATTGCATATTTTTATGCCCTCTACAACCCCTATCATTTTGTCGCAATAATTATGGGACACCCTGTATAAACACTTGGCTAGCCACGGTGTAAACATGGCCATCGACAGCGCGGCGAGCTGAACTGATCCACCTAGTCCGTGCCCTTGGGGAGCACTATACTAAACAGAATTGCTATAATCCTAGGTAGTGCTAACCTTATTTCGTCAGATGGGAAGTCACTAAGTCTCATTCTCGAAAGATCGGTTTATAAAGTTCTGTCATCCACGAAGCTATGGAGATTGTTGGATGAAAAAAATATTGGAATCAAAACCGACCAGAATGGAGTACCCGCGTTGATACTGACATCGATCAAGTCTCCTCTGAAATACCATGTGAATAGAGTTTTACCTAAGGCGAATGTTAAACTTCACTATAAACGTTATATGGTATTTGAACATGTAGCGTGAACTCCAATATGTTTTGTTGTAAATAGCATACAAAAGTTCTGTGATACTCACGTCGATCACAATACTAACCGTGTTGCGTTTGTCTCGTGAAGAGCAGAGTGCGACGACAATTTATTGATGCTGTTGAAGTTATCAGTACCTTAATAGTTACATTTAAATATTACTTTCCAAATGTACTGCAAACGTCTTTTATAATAAACAGAGCGCTGAGTCGTTTCTGGTATAACCTGCAAAACCATCAAGAAAATGAGGGGACAACAAGAAAAGTAACTCGCTGGTATCGTTATGAGCAGCTGGTGAATTAAACAGGAATTGCAGAGATGACAAATAGCATTTAGTTAGATGATAGCACGAAGTCTAAGATAAACCTTAATAGATTGCAATTTTTCTTGCAACCGCCTTTCCGGGAAGCCAAGGTAGCAGCATCTGATTTGAATTTTTCATTTTCCTTTTTCGCTTTTCATTACAGAGTTCCGAGTGAAGAGGAATAGAATAAAGCTGTCACTGTATATGCAGCAGCAACATTTTTTACTTTATGCCGACGCATTGGAGGATAATATTATTCTTGGAATTGATTAAAAGAGGAAGCAAGACATATTGCAAGAGGCTATTTTGGGAGAATGTAAGGAGGATAAGAATATAAGACCTCGATAAAGAGTGCTGTAGCTCTAATGTTTGTTCTCACCCTGGGGTGGTGCGAGGAATAAAGAAGCAGTCTAGTCTGCCAATCTTTGACGGCACCATAAAGAACGGAGCTTTTGTAATTCGGTAGTAAACTAACGCTATTTTTCATTGGTTGCACCTTATTTGAGTTTGATATTTTGCATTCTACTGAATTGTTGTCAGACTAATTCTTTCGGGGAAAAATTGGATTGAATAATCCGTAAGAGGAAGTTAGATTACTCTACATTAATAATACAGTGCAGTTAGTTAACTTTAATACCAACAATTGTATGAGGTATACTAATAGAGCTATCCGACATCACTACAACATCGTTTGAATGGTATTCATGTTTCGTCGTTAACAACACCATCATCAGTAGCGTAAAAATGTCTGTACCTTCAGCAACTTTAGGTTCTATGCTGGTAGGAACCTCTTCTGCTTTTATATGTTCTTTTCGTTCTTCTTCGTAACCGCCCTATACAGTAAAACATATATACCACTGACGGCGTGATGTGCACGAGACTGAATGTTCTTCAACAACAGTTGCCTTTGCTTCTTGATGATGTTCCGTTAGTAATAAAAAACATTATCTGGTACATACATAATGGCGCACCAGCACATTTCAATGTAGCGGTTCGTAATTCTTTACAAACTGTTTATCCAAATCGTTCTGTTGGCCGCGGTGGGCCCCAAGCATGGTCACCAAGGTCCCCAGACCTCAATAGTATAGATTTACTTTTGTGGGGCTATCTTAAGACACTAGTGTACACAAGTCCCATTAACACTGTAGAGGAATTAAGAGAAAGAATAATTGCAGCTCGTGATAGAATAAAAAACACGCCAGGGATTTGAATTTTTCATTTTCCTTTTTCGCTTTTCATTACAGAGTTCCGGGTGAAGAGAAATAGAATAAAGCTGTTACTGGATATGCAGTAGCAACATTTTTTACTTTATGCCGACGCATTGGAGGCTAATATTATTCTTGGAATTGATTAAAACAGGAAGCAAGACATATTGCAAGAGGCTATTTTGGGAGAATGTAAGGAGGATAAGAATATAAGACCTCGATGAAGAGTGCTGTAGCTCTAATGTTTGTTCTCACCCTGGGGTAGTGCGAGGAATAAAGAAGCAGTCTAGTCTGCCAATCTTTGACGGTACCATAAAGAACGGAGCTTTTGTAATTCGGTAGTAAACTAATGTCACCAGCTATTTTTCATTTGATTTCACCTTATTTGAGTTTGATATTTTGCCTTCTACTGAATTGTTGTCAGACTAATTCTTTCGGGGAAAAATTGGCTTGAATAATCCGTAAGAGGAAGTTAGATTATTCTACATTAAGAATACAGTGCAGTTAGTTAACTTTAATATCAACAATTATATGAGGTATACTAATAGAGCTATCCGACCCCACTACAACATCGTTTGAATGGTATTCATGTTTCGTCGTTAACAACACCCTCATCAGTAGCGTAAAAATTTCTGTACCTTCAGCAACTTTAGGTTCTATGCTGGTAGGAACCTCTTCTGTTTTTATATGTTCTTTTTGCTCTTTTTCGTAATCGCCCTATACAGTAAAACATATATACCACTGACGGCGTGATGTGCACGAGACTGAATTTTCTTCAACAACAGTTGCTTTTGCTGCTTGATGATGTTCCGTTAGTAATAAGAAACATTATCTGGTACATACATAATGGCGCACCACCACATTTCAGTGTAGCGGTTCGTAATTGTTTACAAACTGTTTATCCAAATCGTTCTGTTGGCCGCGGTGGGCCCCAAGCATGGCCACCAAGGTCCCCAGACCTCAATAGTATAGATTTACTTTTGTGGGGCTATCTTAAGACACTAGTGTACACAAGTCCCATTAACACTGTAGAGGAATTAAGAGAAGGAATAATTGCGGCTTGTGATAGAATAAAAAACACGCCAGGGATATTTCAACATGTGGGCAATTCCATGAGAAGAAGGGCGGAAGCATGCATAGTAAGTGAAGCGGACCGTTTTTAACAATTTTTGTAATCATTTCATTGGTTTTAATGTTATGTTCGTGTTGTCAGTTGTTGTTGTTCATTATCCCTAATGTGTTTGGTTTTTCCAATTAGATTAATAATAATTTTGAAAATTAGATAATAGAACAGTTTTTATTTTTTACTCAAAAATGGCGTATCGAAGCAAAACAATTTAGGAGAGATCAGTTGTTTTAAATAAAACGGGGAACCTAAAAATTATTTTTATTTTGCAAAAAACTATTGGTGTACCATTTTTTTCTTCAAAAATGTCGAAGTCGATAGTACGCACGTCCCTGGTAGAGCTAAAAGTTATTTTTGCATTGAAAAATATGCAGCTTCATAAACTTTCACTACGTACTAAATATCAGTGAAGTATCTGAAGCGGTTCTGAAAATATTAATTAATTTCCATTTTTTTGCTAAAACTTCAACACCCCGAGTTTTTTTAAGGAAACATTGTTGAACCATAGTTTATAAATCAAACTAACAATAATTTTTCATGTAGATTCACATATGAATATTCGCATATCATTAAGGAACACCCTGAATAAAAAGCGCCAATTAGCGGCCATCTGGCTGCCATATTAAAAAATGCTAACAGATTGTACAGCAGTTCTTCAGCGTATCATCCAATAACTATTTCATATACCAGTTTGCCTATCTTATCATTTTGTAAAGGCATTTAGGCAGCACTACATAAAATTACCCATTTTTGTTATAGCTAAACTCAATGTCGAACAGTTAAACTTTACTAAACCTAAATGTAGTTTTCGCTAATGTCGACCTAAACATTCCAAAAATTTAAAATAGATACAGGAGTTTATAATGAAATCAAGTGATACGTATGTTGGCTATAAGGGTGCCATATTTGAAAATGCCGATCAAATTGAGAGAATATTTCTTAGAGCGGATATCTTTATAATTATCAGATTACTGGAAAAATGTATGGTTACAAAATATGTTTGTCTTCAGAAAAAAGTAAAATTTGCAATGAAAAATTTAATTCGGTCCAAGGGTTACGAAAATATGTTGAGTAACCGTTTTACAACTTGTCGCCCATATTTAAATATGGCGGCTAAACCAAATTCTTCATATACTCCTTCCTATAGCTGCCTAATACCGCTCTATAATAAAAATTATGGGACATATAAAACTGCACATTGCATAACAGTATTGATATGATATTTCCAAGAGCTACCAGATTAAACCTTCATCTAGCTGAAATGCTTGCCCGAGAAGGTGTTCTCCCTCTTTTTGTTCGGAGCGAAGGGAAACGATCAGCTTCCAACAGGCTAAGTTAACTGTTGCGTGACCAAGATAAGAGGCTTTCAGTTTATTAGGAAATAGCAGAAAGAGCAAAGTAACTAGCCAAGTCTAGGGAAAACCTTGCGTGGTTATCAAAGATACGATTTGTTTATACAAAGGGAGCAATTCGAATTTGAATAATATAATTATTGATTAGGTATTATGCGTGGAGCCTCACGCAGCAACTGGGCTAATAGAAACACAACCGGGCGAATGTACTGTGTGAAAGTTCATGTAAAATCATGGGTTTGTCTCCAGGTAATCTTAGCAACTGCTAATTCGACTCTAATGAACAGCTATTTTGAATGAATTTCGGCGATGTTCTTTTCTTTCTCGCCCAGTAGTGGGATTAGTAGCGGACAGGCCAAGTTTTTTTGCATTGCGTACTTAGATGATAGGATAAACATTAGTGTAGTCTCACATATTTTGATAGTAACATGCGAACCTGTCAGGTTAAATGTCGGTCGGAGCGATGTAATTTACTTTTAAAACATCGAACATTTGCTATACCAGGATATACATTGTGTAGCGCAATACAATTTCATGGACCTCGCGTTCCGTAATAAGACTTCGGATAGTTGTAAATTACGGTTTTCAACATCAAGTGGTATGGACTTGTTAGTTGAAAACGTAACCGGAGAAAAAGTTACCGGAGTTTTATCAGCCACTCCGTGGAGTGCGCGAACCAAGAGAGTGCGCGCGTTCTTGCAATGGAGAGGAACAAGGAAGGGCAGAGGCGAGCATCATAGACTATAGAACCTCATAGTATGTTGTTTCATCTAATCAGAGAAACATGAAATTCTATCAAATACTGTAATTGACAATACTAAATATATTCACTCAAATACGTTTACGTAAAGTTGGAAGTTATCGTAGACATGCGGCAAGGAAAGTTGTTTTTGGTGCTAGCATCTGACGGTCCTTTTTCCTCTTCAGTATAAGCATCCGTGCTCATTTTCTCTTGATTCGCGCGTTTTCCACAGGCAAGTCCATTCCATTTGCTCTTAAAAAGTGTAGTATTGATACGACGCGGTATGGGGATCAATGAGATTTTATCGCGGTACGCGATGTAACTGAAAAATTTTTCACTTTTTAAAAATTAACTCCGATAAACATTTAATCTGACAAGTTTGCATTTTAGCATCAATACGTTAGATTACAAGAAATATCGCGCCTTGAAGCAACGTTACCGAGGTATGGACTTCCAAGTGGGATAAAGGGGGCTTGCCTGAGAAATAAAGGCTTTCTTTTAAAAAGAGATTCTAGAATTGCCCAAACACAGCCGACTACTACCAATGATGGTCAGTAATAGATGTACTGAGCGTGGGCATGGCAAATCTTCTTTCGCAAGCTGTTGCAATTAGTATGAAGGTTCTTCCCGTTCAAGTGATTGCACACGCATTAAGGAATATCCCCTGGGAATACCGAATGGCACTAGATGTCCGCTGATGGACCATTTTAGTTCTATTAAACACCATTCATAAACAAAAAGAAGGTGGCAGACATGGACCTTTTGGCCGTGGCGGTACCATCTGTTAGTTTTTTTTTCTTTGCAACAAAAAAAATGATGATTGATCCATCGAGTACTGAAAATTCCGGACGTAAGCTCGATCCACTACTGAAATGTCCGTGTAAAATCTTACCGGGAAGTAATCCTCACCCAACAGAGCTTCTGGGCATGACTTGATTGCAACTATTGCGTCGAATCGCAGCGGACTAGTTATATCCGTCACGTAACCGCGGAGTAAACGGATAAAGTCGCATGCTGATGCTCATTTCGTTGCTCTTGATACCACGAAAGCTCATCTCTGTCCTACAATACCAATGCGGGTATTCCCCAGGGATCGGTTTTGGTCACGAGACTGTTTACCTTATATATCAACGACCTTCTCTGCGGTAGCATTCACAGTTTTGCTGACAACAGAACTCAACACGCAGGGGAGAAAAAAAATAGTAGCGACTTCCTCTGTGCCGAGAAATCCGGAAGTTATAACCGCTTGGACACGCAATACTCTGGTATAGTTGAATGCTTCCAAAACACAGAACTGCACCTACTAACAAGTAGCGCCCTAGTGCTCACCTGGTATCTATGCACGGCCGAGCTCTGCCAAAGAGCTATTCATTTCGGCTGGTCGAAGTCCAGATCACCAAGTACTAGAATTGGTACGAAAATATCTCCTCAATTGCAACAGATGCTGAGAAAGAGCTAGGTTATTCGTTTAGGGCTAAAAAGTATTAGCCTCGAGTACTGCTCGTTTTTTTGATGCGCTGCCGCTCAGACTACATTCCAGTCTATACTCGATGCTGTTCTGAAGAAGGTTGTTTCACTGATCATTGTAACTCCTGAGACCCTTTTGGGTTGGCCACAGCTGCGAGCCCCACGCCACTCGCGTCGCCCTGCCTACCACATTTGACAGCCAGAACTGCTTGTTAACACTCAGTGAAGGATTGTAATACTCAAGATAGTAGAGCAACAATTTCTTGTCAAAAATAACATCATCGTCGGGTTTTATTCTGTCTGCGAAAAGGCTCAGGATCATATTGTGGCGAAACCAATTTCGCTAATATTGGTGTCTGGGCATACGGAGATCCATGACAGTGAGATGACAAGGCAAGGGCCAGATGAGGTTACCCCTGATGTTATCTGATCCCTAGCCAACTGATGATGCCGTTGGGTGGATTAGTGTTTCCTCTGCAGAATCATTAGGAAAACATCACGTGTGGGAGTAGCGGAAACGAGGTAGTCTGTGAAACTAGCTTTGAAGGTTTAATCGATAAATACCGTCAACAGTAGTAGTCGGTATCATGGTATGGATCACAGGTTACATGCAAGTGAATATATTTTCCAGATCAGTCGAAACATGCTATAGCTGCTCGGATTTTACTAACTGTGGTCAATTGAAACCGATCAGTGTACTACTACACATCTCGAAAGTATTGGAACGCGTTGTTTACGAGCAGCTCTGCGCCTACTTATATTCTAACAAAATTATTCCATCTAAACAAACTGAATTTCGACAAGGTCATAGCAGAGCTTTGGCACTCTGTTATTTGACAGACAATATAACAATGGCGATTGACAACCAAAAATCAGTAGGTCTCAGTACTTTAAAAAAGGACATAAACATAAGTTTAAAATGTAATAAAATAGTACCTGTGGATCATTCGAAGAATCTAGGTAATACAATGACTTAAAATTTGATGAACACGTAAACTATCCATTTTCTCAGTGCTACGCTATTTTCAGAGTTGTATTTGCAAATATTTAAGGCTATATATATATATATATATATATATATACAGGGTGACTTTGAAGTTGAGTCATTAATTTTCAGATAATGATTGTAGAAGGATGATAAACCAAAATATGTGTGTAAAAATAAAAAAAAAATTTAAAAAATTGTTTACCTTGTTTTATAAAGTATCCTCCCGACAAGTATTTCAGTGGGGACCTGTATTTGATCGTGAGGTCCCCTGTGAGGTCTTAAGTCACCTGATTCACGAGCCCGTTGTACTACATTAATAAAGGCACGAGGGGTTGGTTGCACTCGATTGGGAAACCGATCCGCAAAAACATGTGCCATTTTTTATTTCGTTTGAGCCACGCAACAGATACCACTATTCACTGACACTGACTGTATACAAATGAATGAAATATGTAATTGTAAAAACATCGTTGAAAATTCTTTCGCTTTTTTGTTTCCGATGCGATGAACCAATACGGCGGATTATATCCGTTGTCGCCAAACACGAGGACATAATATTATTATTGAGACAGGGCGGTACTCAAACTTCCAAAGGGCTATAACTTTGTTACTTTAATTTTACCAGAAAAATGGTAAAGGAAAAAAACATTTCTTTTGATCAGATCTACTCACTGTTAAAATAAATGACTCAACTTCGAATATATATTACATGAATCGTTCTTGTTTTCAAAAATATCAGTTTGCTTAGTGGTTTACTATCCCTATTTAGGTATATTAGAACAAGAAATCGTATTCAAGGTCATTAATGACATCAAATGGATGAAAATTGATAAAATGTATAACAACCAGCTCCTAAGTCTGACTCTTAGGGTTCTTTACTCAGAACATTGTGATATTTAGTAGCTGAATTTATACGTGGAGGAGATCTGCATTGCATTAATATTAGATATAGAGAGACTTTTGCAATTAAACGCCACACATCTTTATTTCAGAATACATATTTACAAAGCGATCAAATTATATAATTCCTTAGACCGTAGGTCAAAAGAAACTGATTCATTATCTAAATTCAAGAAAAAAGTGAAAGAAATTCTACTTGATCAGCAGCTAAGTCTGTTGTAACCCTTAAGTGTTAACTGACCTTGTGTTTTCTTTATGTCTTTACATTGATTATACTTTATTTTGTCGTCATTGTATACAAGTATCAATTTTCAACAAATTTTCAGTTTACATACGTCTCATATTGTTAAGGGGGTTACGTGGTAGAATATATTATATAGTATCCAACTCTCGCGTCCTGTGATATGATTCGAAAAAAAGACGTTAATTATTAATTGGCTGAATGGTCAGCAAAAACTAAAAGATACTTAAATCTCTCTGCACTAAAACTAAAAACATAGCAGCTCAGTAAATACTTTGTCGTCAAAATCGCTTCCCGTACTTTGGTCGATTGTCGTGTTAGTGTGATGGTACGATTCCACCAAAATAGTGTTCAGCACATTTGTTTACAAACATTTTGTGTGAAACTCCAGCATTGAATGTGCTCACTGGTATCGAATTTATCTTCTGTGTCCACCGGCAAAGCAGTGCATAACTTTTGTAAGCGTACAGTGTAGCACACTTGTGCACGAACATGTTTACCAAGCAAAGTTCTCACTAACTTCAGTTCTTAATATGGATGGGCGGGAATACGTAGTGTTTTGTGCTGCAGCTTGTGTTTTAATAGGTAGTCTGCTTAAACAGAAACGAAGAAGAAAACCACGATGTTGGGTGAGGCCTTTTCTGCAGCGATGGAATGAAGAAACGAATAGATTTGTAGAAGAAATAAAAGTAGATCCCTTAAGTGGATTTAAAATTTTACTCGTATATCATGTGAAGGTTTTGAGTTGCTGATCAATGCACTTAGTCCACATATTGCAAAGCAAGACACCAACTACAGAAAATGTGTCCCTATTTCAATAAGGCTTATTTATAGCTTTTATTGCCCAACAGATAATATTCCATTTATAGGCCAAAATCTTAAATTAGAAATATTACAAAAGCCTAACTTATAAAACTATCTAAGGCGCTCCCGCAGAACACAATTTAGCTCCGGAATAGAACATAAAAATATGTCACAAAACTTACAAATACTATTATAATTCAAACACATAGCCCTTTCAGGTGATTTCAAAATCAAATTTGTGTTAGCACGACTGCAAAAGAAAGTAACATTACATCTTGAAACAATAGGAAATAACAAATAATATATCTGAAAACCCCGAACCTGAAGATTTTGAATCCGCTATTTTTTTCTTTTCTCTTCGGTACTGAGCCAAAATAATTTTCCTTTTTCTCATTACCTCAGTCGAGTCACAATTGAAACTTTGAGCCAACTCTTGAGTGGCGTCGTGTTTTTACAATCATGGTGACTGGAATCCCATAGAAGAGGATAAGTTTCAATTGCTTGAATAAATTTTATAATCCTATCATTCGTCCAGTCCATTTTAAATTTCGTAAAAGAAGTGCGCGTACAAACAAATGTTTTCACTCCAGGAGTGGAAGCAACACTTTGTTCGCGAACAACAAGTATGTACGCGCCGACGCGAGTCCACTGCTTGTATGTGCGCGCACAAAAGTAACTGATGTGTGCGCGAACGTTTCCGAAATGTTCGCGCACAATTTGCTATTGTTTGCGTGAGTGAGTCGACCAGAAGAAACATTTGTGCTGTACACTGTGCATTAGAGTGCCGCACAGTTCAGCACACTGGTGGAATCGCATCTTGACATATAAAAAAGCAACACAACTCATAATAATGAAACATGAACCAACATAGCTGGTTCGCAATGTCGCCGGAGCAAACATGCTGCTGTTTGTTTCAACACCGCAGAACAGCCACCATAGCCAACGTTGTTTCCACCGTAGCGGAGTATTTTACTAATCCTGAATAAACTCTTCAGACACCAAAAGGCTTTTCCATATATTTTCGTTGTCAATGTTATTTTCGTAGCGCCGCTCTTGCCGTTCGTCCTACAAGGAATTTATTTAGCTACAGCGGAAAATTCTTCGAAGGGCGCTTTAGTTGCTTGCTATCGTCTCTTACATAAGTAAACATTGCATCCTAGTAGGGACCGTACGGTATGATAATAAGCAAAACATGGAGGCTACGAAATCAATTATTTGTTTAAGACAGGCGACAAGGCCACAAGGCGACTACAAAACTGTTAACAACAGCGCCTCTATATGATCACAATGAGAACCACAACAACTACCGTAAATTCTACTAGCCGCTCTACCACTGTATTATTGATTAACTAGCGGTATAAAGGCTCGTGGTATTAAAGGACCAGTTTTGTGCGTATTTATCACAAGATTTTATGAACTTTGCTTGCAGTCTGTAGATTTATAGAAGCAGATAATAATAATAATAATAATAATAATGCCTTTATTATCTGCAGTGAGGCGAAGTTTAGCCAGACGGCTACTCCTCCACTTAACCCCAAAGCAGAGAAAAAAGAAAGAAAAATACATACACATGTTACAAAAAAAAAGTAATTAAGAACAACATAGTTTCATTAAATGAACGACAGATACACAAAACAATCAGGAAAAGACAATCATATACATATATAAACACAGAGAACTAACTTGTCTCCAGCAACTGATTTTTCATTAATTTCTTAAAAGAAGAGACTGGCTTGGATCGATGCGAATGGTTAAGAGCATTGTAATGTTTAACAGCATTATAGGTATAACTCCTTTCAAAGATAAAAGTGTTGTGGAGCGGCATATTAAAATTAATATTAAATCTAAGAGTCCTTGGTACGAAGTTACCACGAGATATCAATTTGCTAAAAAGATAGGCCGGTCTGTTTGTTAGCAGAACTTTATGAGTTAAGACGTTCAATAAATATAAAAATAGTTTATCAATTTTCAGCCAGTTGAGTTCTCTGATTTTATCCGAAACGTGACTGAACCTACGGAGACCAAATATAAACCTACAGCAGCTGTTTTGAATTTTCTGAAGCTTACATTTGTTATTATAATCTAAACATGGATAATAGAGGACAAGAGAATAAGATATAATTGACAATACAAGAGTTTCGCAAAGCTTTTTACGGGTTTTAAAATTTAAAATATGTCGACTTGAATGTAGAAGTTTCAAGCGCATATACGTTACTCTCGACAAATATGAAACGTGATGATCAAACCTCATGTTTTTGTCGAGAGTTATTCCGAGGTTTTTAGTATAGTCAACAAGAGGGATGAGTGTTTGATCCAACACAATATTAATTCTCTCCTTCACAACTGGATAGGAATTTTTCGAACAAAACAACATAGCAGTAGTCTTCTTAGGATTTATTTTAAGACAGTGTTTCTTGCAATAATCGTTCACGTTAGTCATGTCCAAATTGATTTTGAAAGAAACCTCGTCAACCTCTGACGGATCAAAGGCAAACACCAACTGAGTATCATCCGCGTAAGTATGCATGGCTGAATGGACTATACAATCTTGCAAATCGGCAGTGTATATCAGATATAATAAGGGACCAAGCACAGAACCCTGAGGAACTCCTGAAGGAACCGGCTTCGTAGTGGACATGCCCTGTTCAGTTTTCACAGTTTGTTGCCGATCAAGCAAGTATGACTCGAAGAACTTTACAACTATATCTGACATACCATAGTAAGACAATTTACTCAATAGTATCTGGTGATTGACCATGTCAAAGGCTTTCGAGAAATCTAGCAGTATCAATACGGTGTTGATGTGATTATCCAAATTATAGATGATAGAGTCAGTGAGATTTAATAACGACGAGGTCGTGCTGTGACCAGACCTGAAACCCGACTGACATTGAGGAAATAAGTTATTCTGTTCAAAAAACTCCACCAGTTGAGAGTAGACAGCTTTCTCTAGTATTTTTGATAGAAAGCATAACAGGCTGATTGGTCTAAGATCAGAATGTTGCTCTGGACAATTGTGTTTGGCTAGTGGAATAATTATAGCATTTTTCCAGCTGGCTGGATAATAACCACTTTCAAGGCAGATATTAATAACATGCGTTATGTAATCGATAATCTCGGGCAGACATAAGCAAACCATATTTAAACTTAAACCATCTGAACCACAGGCCGTAGACTTAATATTACTAATTATGTTAAGAATGTCTTGCTGAGTGAGCAGTTTAAATACGAATAGAGGTGCCCTTGGTATATAACGCCTATTGCTGTAGCTGTTAGAAACACGATCAATCAAGTTAGAATCAGTTACAGCTGCCTGGAAAATTGAAAGAAAGTAGTTATTTAAATCGTTAGGATCAAGTAAACTTGGCGGTATCGCAACACGCTTTTGTGCAACCACATCCATCCTCCTTAGCTCTTTCCACGTATATCAAAATACATATATGTATGCGAAAAGGTATCTCTCTACTTATTTTTTGATTGGACCAGGCCAGCACGTTGAAAGTCCGGGTTGGAAAGCGTACAGGCAGTTGATAATCTCAAGATCATTTGCATGGGTCTATCTAAATGTGCAATAAGATATGAGACTATCAGATTGGAAAAATTTACATTTTTTTTTAAATAGAATGGTTCTGTCTTATGTCATATATTTGAGAGGAGAAGAAGATTATTAGAAAATACTACAGCCTTTTGATGTTGAGTTATAAGCGACTCAATGTGCAAAAAATCTGAACTTTGACAATATGTCAGAACACCATTTTCTTAGAATCCTGATTTCATATTTCTGGACATGAAAGTACTGATATGAACCTTCAAAACAAAGTATCACACGGCTCCCCATTCGATTTAAGAAATGTTACAAAATAGCGGCAAGCCCTGCGCCCAGTCGCCATACTAACGTGTTTACCTGCCACTTTTATGCTACAATGCTAAAAAGCACTGTAAGTGTAGCGGAGCGGCAATCTAGAGGGATACTTTTCTCTGGTCATTATGACACTTTCAATTATTTCTAAGTATCAGACTATAGAAACCGTCTTTGGAACTATTACTGTAAAAATCTCAATATTGTATGAAACTTAATGGATAAGAGTTAGATGAATAAATCATCAGTTAAATAGACGATGAAAACAAGAAAGCGCAGGCTATTGACAATGTCTAGAGCTCTGGTGCAAATGAATACATATTAGGCATAGCAGGGAGCTTGGTTTCATACAATACTGGAAAGAAGAGCAACTGCCGGTATGAAATTCTGGAATTGTTCATAGCACCGTTAGCGGTTTCTTCTCTCGATTCGCGGTGTTGCAAAAATTAATTGAGGTCAGCTTTGGTTTTTCCAGCATGTAGCCTTGATTAGCTTTCTTTTATTACCTATCGTAGGGACTTTCAACCATCTTTTTGTTACACCTGTTACATCACCACCTTAAAAAATTTCTTCTTTGTTGCCCGTATAAGGAATTTTGATACTAAGATGTAGTTTTTACTTCTCTTCGATGGATATTCGTATCGATATAAAAATTACACAGAAAAAGTGGTACAAAGAAACCTCATTTTACGGTATTTAGTATAAAAATAAATTGAGCCTCTTCAGTAACAAATACGAACTCGATTATAAAACTCAATCTAGAGAATTCATCATCGTACTGCACCATATCAGAGATCTTCGAGAAACATGGGTTGTAAAATATTCAGTAATTAATTCAAAAGAAGATATTCAAAGAGGACCGACATTAAGCAGTTTCAAGAATCAGTTGGAATCATTTCTAATGGACAAGTTTTTTTATAGCCTGGAAAAGCTCTTTGCATGTAACTGTTTTTTAATCTGTATTTTATTGTTTTTCAAATGTATGCCTTTTGATATTTGTTATAGTCTGTGGCTATTTAATGATGAATAGATGTATTGTTATTATTTTGATTATAATCATCAAAAAAACGCTATTTATTTGAGAGCCAAGTAAAGAAACGGATTCTCCTGCAACTGAGTGATAATTATTGAAAAAAGGTGAACGAATATGTTTTATGCATTTTTCAGGTAATAGACGACGTATAGTTTGGATGTAAAAGGGAAAATTTGCTTTGACCTGCATGTTCGCGTTGGTCAGGTGTCTCCTGCATCCACTGAACAATAGTTTATATGAGGTGGGGTGAGATGGCAACAACGTTTACTCAAAGATGGTATCTGTCAATATACGAGTAAATTGTGTTCGGCCAGCAGGTCCATCAATACTCTGAAATGGCTCCTGACTAGAGGTAAACATAAACATAAGATGAGATATTATCAAAGGACTGTACGATTTAGCATAAGTATATTACTGTCCGATATGAATTCTTCACACGGATACTTTTTTGAAAATTGTCTATCTTTAAATATTTGATGGCAGACAAGAGATGTGTAGTATTTGGTTAGTGCTTGGATGGTGAGGTATCATTTTTGCGCTTCCGAATATCAAAGCTCAAAAGTCACATCAATCGGTTTTCTATAAATATTTCTACCCCTACGTTTTGTGACGACTCCAAGCCATATAAATAGTATTTATGTTGTTCCTGATACTGAACATCAAAGGGCGCAGGGTGAAATCGCTTTTTCATAAGTATCCTAGCAGATTGCTGTCCTTTATGCCCTCTGCGTAGGCGATTCAACTAATTCATGCCGCCTCGTTCGTATTAGATATGTTTTTGATTGGTAAGAGGCTTCATTCCATAAAATGTTTGGCCGACCAGCGTTATCAAGATAGACAAAAGTATCGTTTTGAAACACAGTCAAAAACAAACTTAAGATGTATTTTGTGCCAAAAAGTGCATACTGGTAAATCCGAACCAATACCCAGGCAAAAATAAAGGCAAAATTGGGAAAATTCATATATAATATCAAGCTCACAAGTTTGCCTGATTAGACACAAACGTCGCCAGAAGAGCGAAAGCGATAAGTGCATGCGCTCTGCTCCGTGACTAAAATAAAAGAGGTAAGGATTCTAACCGGTAATATTTCCAGATACATGTTGTCAAGGCTAAGTATATTTGCTAGAGGTAGGCATCGGTACAGAGTTGAGCGGAATAAGTGATAGTAGAACCGTTACAATTAACACCCATCAGGAATTTATGCTAAAAGACTCAACAGTCTGACACGTGCCAAAATCACGTAACCTTTTTTTTACTATTTATCACTTATCCGTAATTTGAATTTCTCTTTATTGATAATAGAGTGCCCATTCCTATTCCAAACCCTTTTCAATGATTGTCTTTTGGCAAATTTAGTAGTTTATTAATTGTATAACTTCACTCGTATTATATCCGTCTTTCTCAGCGGTTCAGCATGGCGTTGACGATAAGCAAAAAAAACTCTGTAGTTTTTTTCCGTTAGTTGGTTTCCTATAAAACATATCTTCTTCAAGGCCACTCAAGATTCCTTCTTCTAGAACGTTACGTATTCTGGGTGATTCGCTTTTCTATTTCCCCTGAGGTCGTGGTGCAGGGGTCGTTTCGTCGTTTTCCGGACTCTGGGATATTAGCGCCCATTCATGGACCAGCACCCTTTTCTTTTTGTTGTGTAACTTAAGTTTAGTTATTTTGGTTTGGGTGATACGTCTTCCATTTTTTTATAGGATTTTGACTCTCAGCGGTAAGCTCTTTTTTATATACCTTCGGACCGCGTGCCCAGCTTTCTCCCAGCAGATGCCGCGATTGCTGAGGGGTGCTTGTGCCAGATCGAGTCGTTGGTGATCTGGACTCCGACCAGCCGTAATGATTGGAAAAACTCGTTCATCTATCAATGCCGGATGAGCGCTAGAGCGCTTCTTATTAACATTATTTTGTTTTAGAAGCATTAAGCCCCGGCCACACGTACAAGTATCACCACGGTCTTAAAGTCTCAAAGTTGTTGAAAAATTCTACCTCAGTCTCTCGAGCACACAGAAAGAAAGAGAAAACTTTGTAGGAAGGTCGATGGAAAGGAACAGGAATTTTCCAGGGAACGTATACCCAGGTCAATTAGGACGAAATGAAAGCTTAATCACGGAATCTGAAATAAGAAGATAAATATTAGCACAACAGTTTGATTCTACATCCCAACAGTGGGTTGGAAAGTGTTTCTGGCCTGAGGAACGTGGCCTGAAAGCCATGGATTTTCTTCTACACGAAAATTGTTCATTCTTTGTTTATTCACGAATTAATATTCTCATTTTCCACACAAACAGCATTGTTGATGTGTGGCACGTTTTCGCCTTTTGTCTGAAGCAGAATTTTGCTTCGGAGTATATCAGCATGGCTAATCCACATCCCTTTACCTGATGAATATATTAGACTGAAACGACCTCGAAGATGTAGCTCGATAAAGATTTTCAGCGACTACATCTGCTGTTCATAACAACTTATTGGTGTTGATAGCTTAGAATACCTGATGAACAGTAGCAAACGATGAGAGTGGTCTTAACCTAAACGTCAACAAACCACATATATGATCATCAACAAAAATCTATTCAAAATCATCTACAACAGAAAAGTTGCTGAAATACATCTGGGTATATAATTAAAATCAATTGGATCTCTCGCAGGAAATCAAATGGCGGGTAGAGAAAGTGAGGGTAATGTTTCAAAAGGTGTCGTTACAATGCCATATAATCTCATGGACAAATGACTAGACAACCCAAATACCGTGGCAAAACTAGAAGCCTTCGAAAAATGGCTACGTCGTGTAATCGTAAATATACCGTGGAGAAACCATATTACTAACGAGCAAGTGTTGCGCATGTTAAAAAGGTGTCGTCAAGTTTGTCGTGTCTTCACTACGTAACGCTGTCAAAAATTCACAAAAGATTATATTCGGCACAAGTCAGTTCCTCTTGGAAAAGACTTGGCTCCGAACGTGCATTACAAATTAATTAAATGGATCACGTCAGTCAGGCAGGCTTCCTCAATCAGTGCATAGTCTCCACAGTCTTAGAAACACTGCCATCTAGCCTATAGTCTTACCAACAGTACCGACTACCCAGCAACGTGGTAACGCAGCACAGCACGGATTTACACATTAGCAACGTATAAATTGCTAGCACCAAAAGGATTACACATATCCTCCCCCACCTCCTATGACCCCCAACATACCCCAGCATATTATTTGGTGTCTTATATACGATGTTTCAGTAATTTCATTTTCCTTTGTTTTCTGCCTGTAGCTTCATCGTGACCTATTTCCAACAACTTTTGGTTCTTGGCATAGTAGTAACATTCATTACATTCCCAGCGGTAATTATCAAGCCGTAGATGCGCTAAAGATTAGCGGATAGACATACCGATAGACAGACGGACGGAAATGAGTGACATGGCTCTTCGTGTCACATGTCTTGTAACATCCAAAACGTGATACCTCAATTTCGAATTTTATTGCGATTTGTAAGACTTTGTCGACAACAGTGGTATAGGAAGTAGAGAATAGAAATCATTTCAACAGTCAAAACAAGAACTCTGGAGCATATTATGCAAAATGAGCGTATACATATAAGAACTACTACAGAGAATTTTTTAAGGCAAAATATACCCAAAAACCTCTGAAACTTTGACTCGACATTAACAACAGCGGTCTCTCTCAAAATAGTGTAACAATCGCCAACATCTAGACTAGATCGGCATCCGAAGCAAAAACAAGGTCTATTAGGTAGACCCTGCACTCAGCTACGAACGTGTAGAGCAGAGAAACTATATGGATATCAGTCTATCAAACAGGCTCATGCAATTAGTCCCTGGACATTGTTTCGCAACCCTACCGGTCGTTGCCCATCTAGCAACGTCCATCTAGCAACGTTGCGCGTTTTTATATATGTACGACAGCACCTACCGAGACACCGCTGCAGTACGGGCAGAACAATCACCCTTACCGGTACGCCGTGCGGTGAGCACGGGCAGCAGGAGGAGATGCGAAGCATTTCTCTATCATACTAAGTTTTAAAGGGAAATCTACGGGACTGGATAATAGATGCGTAGAATCACTGGGTCACAGACCGATGGTAATGACTTTGTGACGTTTCCTAATGAACATGTCATAACATTCAGAAAACGCAATATCTCATTTTCAAACATTTTCGCCCAGTAGACCAGGAAGTAAAAAACACTTTTGATGATTTTTGGTAAGAGAATAAGAGATATTTTCGTAAATTCCATTTGCCCCATATATTTTCAGAGTAAAACAGTTTTTTGGTGGCTGTCGTTGGACAAAGTAGTCTAGCAAGACGCGAAGTAGTAATCTAATGAATTTTCTCAAATGCTTTGAAAACCTTCTGCTCTAACATTGTATAATGCATTTATGATGTTCTTCTGTATTTCTCTGTTGTAGAGGTATTTGTATGGCCTCCATTTGATCTTTAACATATTTGATGCCTCAGAAATAGTTAAGGTGCCTAATAAAGGCAGCGAAACAACTAAGAATAAAAAATGCTCCCTTGCTTGAAACTTAAATGTTTACAATTGAAAACAGTTTCTTCGACTGTTTCGACATTTAGGCTACCTCGCGGTGAAAAGTGCGAGTTTAGCAGATGGGCCAATAATTGAAAAGCTTCTGAGCAAAAGTTTTGCGGGGTGTGTTTATATACCTTTAGGATTAAGACGAAATAAATGGAATTTGAGATGAGTAGACAAATATTTGCGCAAACATTTATCTTTTCATTCTAATTGTGGGCTGGAAAGTATATACTTCCATTTCTGCGCTCCAGCATATTGAAAGTCAAAAGCTACGGATGTCGGCTTTCCAAAACAATTTCATTTCTATGTTTATCCTTTATAATCGGAAGTGTATGCGATTATTTTGAGGCGGACGTACCATAATTCTCAGCGTTTCATAAACCGTCACAACCGACATAATGCAATATTCCATTTTTATTTGTATACATATGCTTTTGTTTGCTCGTTTATTGAACTGGAAATATGATTTTACTCATTATACAAAAGTATTTAGTCTGAGGGCCAATATCACCAACATTAATATTTGACGGTCAGATGGACCAATAGGAAAAGACCTTATACAAATGCAATTTGACGGAAGCTGTCAAAGCTCTCTGAAAATCAGTGATTTCTATTGAAATGTTGAATAAAGTCGTGAAAGAACGGTTGCCTTATAAATAAGGGTACAGAATAGATGTAATATTATGTCTCTTTGCTTTGGAATTAGGATAACTTTCAGAGAATTTCAAATTATTATCATTTCACAAAAGACGGTCAGTTATTTAAATGGACGAATGAAAATGAGAGAAATAATAGGTCGATTTTCTAGCTATTATATTTAGTAGGATGTTTTCACTGTTTTTGACGACTGTTCGTACATAGTAATCTAGTTTTGTCGGTGTTGTCCATAATACCTACCTGTAGAAATGTACCGATTTTTGTTATTTTGCAAAAAAAGAAGGATATAAAACGTATTCCAGCTAGTTCATCATGTACTGTTACATCAAAAACAATTTTTCCCAATTTATTATCTAGAAACGCACACCAAATGTAAACAAACAGCACATTCTGCATTTCTGGGTCCTCCTAAAACATCGGTATTTGTAAAAGTATCCGCATCCACCTATTATTCATTGTCTAGATATTATAAGTTAGAATCAAAAATACCTATTTATGAAAATATATCTCCAAACATTGTTATATTTTCTTGTTATTTCTATTATTAGAACACGTCTGGCATATCAATTGCTTTTAAAGTGATCTGCACATCTGCAAAAATTTAATAGAACTTCTATACTCCCTATTGGCTCAACTAATCTCGCATTTCAAGAGTTGACTCCTGTTGAGTTGGCGTGGATCATGCAAATGCGTGTATACTAAATATCAGCAAATATCATAATTGAAGCAGTTATCTGTCACATCCCATTACGTTCCTGCATCGATAATGATAGGTCACCGTGAATAATAATTTATTCGATATCATTTACATAGTGTGATGGCTGTCTTGACGAATACGAAAAGGACGTATCAGGTGGTAATACCTCGTGATATGCCCATCGGACATTCCATTCCACCATTTAGTTGCGCGTTCGATTTATTGACGTCAGGTTCTTTTCTTAGATGAATGTGTTAATAGAAGTAGTCAGAACACTATTCAACTCACGTATTTCATGTGGAAAGACATAATCTGAGAATAATAGAGCCCAATTGACGGGATAGACATCTTAATTGGTTGTCATGTTCAAGAAGTAAAATGTAGTTTGCATAATTTCTCCATAATACGTGATAGACTTTGTCTCAAGGTAAGTATTAAATTTCTTATTGTGCTTTTTATTGTTAGACTGAGTATCCAGAGAATCATTGATGTATACGTATTTTGCAAGGAAGTACATATTATATTTATTTTTCGTTAGCATACTTATCGCACGGTATGGCCTATATTATATATAAAAAATCTAATAATTCTCTTCTCACGATTTATTAATAATTGTTAATTTAAAATTCCCATTGATTAAAATATATTTCATTCAACTGCCTCTGGTCGGTTTAACAATTTCTTACATAACATTCTGGAAATCACATCATCTGAAGTGATTTGGCAACGTTTTGGCACACGCCCACAATTCGTTCCATCTTTCAACACAGACATTGACAACCTTCGGCCTTCTGTCAAAGGTTCATCACACTCATTATTCCATGACCACCATTTTGTGCAATCATCAAATGGCTTCACGACGTAATGCTCTAATGTTTTCTAAATAATTTTTAATCTGTCTTTAACTTGTCTTGTCATATTTTATATAATTTTAACCATTGTACCATGTATCCAGCTCTCACCATGTTACTGGACGTTTCCCTCATCCTATACGAAAACAACAATTAGCAACATCCTCACATACTACTGTAAGTTGATTCAATTTAAATTCATTTTACACTTTTGTTGCTACTGTTATCATTGTAATTGCAGCTCCTGATGATGATGGCAAAGTCCATTGAAAGCTAGAGAGAATTAAAAAAAGTATAAAGAGTCCTCTTTGCTTAAATTTTGTCGAAGTACCCAACAAAAGGCGGAAGCTTTAATTTTTCACCTAACTGGTCTAGACGACAATGACCACGTCTCAAGTATATATATATAAACGAAGATAAAAAGCACTGCTGGAAATCGGTTTCTTATAAATAAATTTTGAGGAACACTGCAAAATTTTCACCTGTGTGTAAGATAAAAATGAAGTAACTTTGATCATCTTTGAACTAGTGAACCAAAAATGTTGTTCAACAATAAAAAATACTTTGTTCGGCTCCGTCTATTGTTCTGTTATTAGTAATGGATAAGATGGCTGCCGTGCATTAAACTCTTCATGTATGTGCCATTCCAACATTTTTTGTGGCTACCTTCGCAAGCCGACCTCAACCCAGCTGCTACTCGTTCTTGCGCACTACTTCACGGCTGCTGCTATTCAGCATGAAAGCGCTGCACCGCTGGACCGCCGTACGTTGGCTGTACGCTGCTTACGATTTGTTTATCTCCAAAACCTCTGTCTACAGTCAGACTTATTGTTCATACTACAAGTCGATCAGTAAAGTTTTGCTGTGGATCTACACTGAATTCGTAGCTTTTAAGCGAAACCGTATAAAACCGCGTAGGTTCCATACAATCCTAGTGTTCCAGACAATTTTCTACAATTGTGAAGGTAGTGGAGTGTGGACTGTATAAAGCCGTTGAAACGGAATAATCGATTAATACTTATTGATATTTATAGTTGTGAGGTATTTTTGATTTGCTTATTTGTTTGAGTGCTCCCTAATCTAAGTGGATTCCGAAAAGGTCCATTTGCGACTCTAAGTTTAAGTCTTATCTACTTTAATTTTAAATCTACATGTTCTTAGGTAAGCTCTTTACCTTTACGTTATAAGTAGTAATTTTACGTTTTCACTATGTTGCTTCGAGATTCTAGTCAGGAAGCTCAACATGCTCAAAAAATTAATTAAAAAGCTCACAAATCTTTTTATTGGATGACTATAGTGACATCGATACACTAGCAGTAAAATCCATGTCATGCTCAACTAGTGTTTGCTTGCTGTATTTTATCTTATCCGAGTTTATTAGCGATAACTGAGCATTACAGATAGTATTTCTACTTTGTTAAACGTACGATTGGCTACCTGAATACCTCTTTAGGAGACAAATGAACGTCGATATCGTGGTTGTGCAATGATAGGTAAATAAGCTAAAACTACACAATTTTGGCGACAAACAATTCAATGTAAAGATCTAGGCTTGGCTCCTTCTAACCTTTTCGAATTCGTTGATCGAAATGCAGATATGCAAGTGGTAGTGTCACGGTGACCTTCCAAAATCGGTGAAAAAAATCTATATGAACAAATTGATGGTTTTGTGTGAGATACTCACGTCAGTTCCTTGATTAGGCAGCAAAATATGTCTCTTCGTATATCCTCCGAAACCTTTCTACCCCATCTTGTCCCACGATAAGCTGTCATCGCCCACCGTATTCCTTGTGATAGCTATTCGAAGTTTTAATTGGCATCTTTGGTGCTTTAATTCGACAAATAGAATTGGTTTTTCATTTTAATTGGAAAAAGTAAATTATATTATACTAAAGTCCTCCGCCTACGCAGGGCCTTTTCGACCAAAAATATCATAAATATTTTCAGTGTACAGCTGCGGCAATACGCATCGTGACAACTGACTTATGCGTTGTAGATAATTGAGCGGAGCGATTTCAGTTAAAATATTTTTATCTAGGATCTCACGTACCACGGAACGTCCATCACAATCTTAAGTGATATAATTTTGGCAAGCTCTTAATACAAACTTGGGCAGTCGATTACCTGGCTTTAGGCACATAACATTCGAGATACTGGTGCTAAAACCCACACAAGATTTAAGCCAAATATGAAACAGCTTTTTTCAATTGGATTGTTATTTTGGGATAGGACAAAGCATATACAGATTAGCACACCAGACAGCGGTCTTCTTGCTCGTGCAGTACGCACTGTTCTGTTGAAGTTTTTGTAGTAATTTTGCGTAAGTGTGGTGGAATTTAGTTGAGGCGGTGTGGAATTTCCTCTTTCAATGCGCGATGTTTTTCGGGCTTACTGGCCTAGATCCTAGACCTAGACTCATCGATAACCAGGATCAGAGAATGTACCATGCAGCAACTGTACGGTATATACTACTATTTTGTAGGAAGCCACACCTTATAATCATCATTCAATTTTGGAGAAAAGATGGCTAGAGGTGTAGGGGATATATTCCGATCACCGAAGCGAGATATATGATATAAATTGGTTGTTGCAGGGGTTGAATTACTTTACAGGATGTATGACATGTGGCACCGACTCGTTGAGCGCACATCTTAACTGTATCATATTGTCTAATTTAGCAGGAAGAAATCCACAGTCAGTTGCGAATTGGAGCAGTAGGCTTATGGAAAGTGGTTACGAAAAATATCAGTTTAAAATACGTACGTTTCGGCAAATTCAAGATGTTGTATTCTGTATATAGCACTGACAAATAAAACAACTCTAGAAAGAACTGCTTCCTATATTCAAGTCTTGTGTGAATTGTGCGACACCCTTGATAGGTGTTTGAAGACATTAGGTAATCCACTTGCACCTACGACCTAATCTAGTTATTTACTAGACTATAAGCTGTTTACTACTTAATTTGGGGGGTTAAGTTAAGCCGAGGCTAAACTGAACTTGAGCTCCTTAAAAAAATAATGGCCAAGGCTGAGACGGGAAAAACCATTCTCTAATGAGCAGTAATCGAAGTAAATGGTAAAAAAACATACCAACCGAAAAAGGATAGATGCTCCCTCAACGATGCCATAACGCAGTTTGTAGATGACTGTATGACCAAATCGTTTGTAATATGTTCATAAGGATTTCCTGAATGATTTTTGTTCAGAATTTGGAAATAATTTTACGAACTTTTGGATAATTCTGGCGTGGATATGACTACCCAATTAGATAAAGAACCGACCTCCAAATATCCCCGCGATTCTATCGGCAATATGTGGGATGAAAACTGTCATAGTTACATGAAAAAATTTCATGTGTGATTTATAAAACACCTCTCGAAATTGTGTGAAAATAGCCTGTACATGGCAGTTGATTTGTCGTGGAATTGGTTCTCAATCCAAAGGAAAATGCTGTATTTTGTATGTAGCGCAAAAATTTAATGTTATTAGTGATACAGTGACAGATACCGAAGTGAAATCGACTGAGTCAGATGGAACTTTTGGGGAAACCGAAACGATGAAATACTCGTATTTCGATCAAGTAGGAAAATGTAAATGATTTTTGAGTACCAATGTCTACTTTAATACAGATTATCATTTGACGTCATAGTAAAAACCAGACTTGATCAGAAAAACCTACAGCCAGGTTAGCAAGAGCGCGTTGTGTTCAAAGCTGATAGATCGACATAAATAGTTTACAGCGTAAAGACAGGTTAAAGTGTGTTTTAGGTAACTGGAATATCTTTAAAATCAGGGACGTATTGAAGGACTCCTAAAACTGCCACTTCTGAAACTTACCTCGAATGTACAAGTTCAGAAATATGATTTGGCTATACTTCAAATATGTTACAGGTCTTCATGTTTTTCTTACTTCCCATGTCAATGGCGTATTATAATCAAGAAAAGTTTAGAAAGTAAGATATGTTTTTTCGATGTTTCATACTATACATGTCAATCACGGCAAATCTTCTTCTGATCATTTCCAGAATGTTTTTTTTTTATGAAAATTGAAGGTAATGAATTTATATGGAGTTGGATATGTTGCATCTGTGGTGGCAGTAAAAGACATTTTATGAGAAGTTGAAACCTTAAAGCTTTGAATCAATTCAATATTTACTCCTGAAACATAGCTTACCTTTTCTATATCATAAGTACATTTATTGATGCACCCTTTTGGATAAACTTTATGTCAAGTAGGGCAGACACATACAATTCAATTGCTCCCATTGGCCTCATTAACCATAGTTCATATCGGGTTAGGTCAATTAATGACATAAATGCCTCGGGGTTCAGAGTCAACTTTTTTGAAGCCACTTTTTATATTGAGGACCATGCCACAGCTGCTCATATCGAAGCGTTAGAGAAGTGTATGGATTATTATTAGAAATATCGTGCCTTGAAACAAAACTGTTTTGACGAAGAACCTAGTCGGGCTGACATAAGCTTACCGGACTAGCACACATAATGAATAAATCGTTAATCAACAAGACCTCCTGTCTCGTTTGAAACACAGAAGTCCATGAAATATTCAACACTGATTTCATTTAATCCGAAAATCACTTGATTGTAAGAATTGAAACTGGAAATGATTTATTGAAGGATGCAAACGCTCTCTCCCACTTATGAATAATTCTGCGTACTCTGGGGTAACGGACGTCGTTAAGTAATTTGTAGTCATTTTAACATTTGCAATCATAGAAATTGAACGGGATTATTATTTAGTTATATGATGCGCACCACTAATTTGCAGTTAATACGGTTAACCGCTCCTCGATCGAGTATCCAATTGCATATTTTCTGGTATTTGATTTCTGTTATTCCATTCAAGTTCACTCACAACTGGATATGGGTGAAAGTTACGAAACATTTTATTGTGATATAGCTTGCTAACGAAGATGAAACGTACTGCACACGAACCACCATAACTGGCTGTGAAGCCGTTCAGAATAGTTACTAACATCCTTTAAACATATCTTTTCTACGGGCCAAAGAAGTCTTATTCCCTTTCGAGGTCGCGATAAATATATTTGGAAAAATATCATGTTCCATTTCACTTTTGCGCGTTTTATCCAATCCAAAATAAGTCGATTGGAAATGATTTACCTCGATGCAAGAGTTCTGCGTTTGTAAAACACACCTCTTCAGATACTTTTGGAACCGATTATCTGATTTGAATGAAATTAGGAAAACATATATTTTGCTAGATGTCCTAATAGGTGATTTTTACAAAAAAACCTGGAGGGGTGTGAAAGAGTGAAAACTACTCCCACCTCTGCATAAATCTTTGCAGATTTTTCTCGCAACTCTCCTAACGACTTTGATTTTTTTTAATTAATGGTAATTTTATTTACTTTACTTTTTGTTTGTTATAAATAACCAGAAATCTCTCAGAGCTTTTGAGGAAAAACGTGTTTTTCGGGGGTGGTTTCCAGAAAATTCTCTTATTACAAATACATCAAGTGTCAAAATCTGGTAGGCAGCTAGTCCGCGAAAATGTGTATCAGATTATTTTTGTCAATAAGGTTCAGAATGTTTAAATTAATAAGTTACAGTTTGAGTTTATCTTTGTTTGACAATTTTGTTTTATGTTCTCCATAAATTTTAAATTAATTAGTGACCAATACTCACGTTCAAAATGTATCAGAACGTAGAGCAGCTGATAGGTCAATCTACAAGAAACTTTGGCTTTCAGATGAATTATGTGGTGTGATAAATTTGCGTAATGCACTTGTTTACGCTAAAGAAAATCAGCATGCAATTTCAGAAAGACATCTTCAGTGGGGATTTAAGAATGAACGTTTGGTTGGGGACTATTGGTAAATTTTTAGTTGATCCATTTAGGTTGCCTGACAACTTAAGCGGAGATATATGCTCCAAGTACGGTAAAGAATAATGATTTCTTAGAGAAAGTTAGCTATAATTTTCTGCGTTATATTGTTATGTCAGGAACCAAAATCGTGGTCACATTGAACACATGCTATGAGTGATTCGTACTATTGTCTGTATCAATTGAAATTGTAATATGTAACATAATATTTGTATATTTTCGCTGACTACACTTCAAGAATTGATAATTTGCTTGGAAACCTCTTGATGCAACTCATTTGTTTTTCTCGAAAACTTTCCGAGATGGATTGTTTTCATAGAAGACAAAAATTTGAGAATTGAGAGTTATCGGGAAAGTTGTCAAAAATTCTGCTATACTTTATGTAGGGGTGGGGGTAATTTCCACCCTTCTCGAATCCTTTGGAGTTTTTCGTGAAAATTAAATATTAGAACGTCTAGCATAACGTGCGTGTTTCAAATTTCATTCAAATCTTTCCCCAAAACACGAAGAGTCGTAACTGACATTTCCATAATTTTACAGAAGAGCTAAAACAAGAAAAAGGGATCTCTTTGAGAACCTGGATGTCATACAATAAAAAGTGTATCACAAAACGTTTTGAGCCTGTCATACTCAAATCTACCAGTTTTCAAATGCAGCTAGCAAAATATTTGTATGATGAATAAGTTTTGAGAAAAAAAATGGATAAGTCAGATACGTCAATAATTTTTATTGACAGAGGTAAGGCACTAATAAACAAAAAATATAAAAAATTCTCAAAATCTATATAAAAAAAGTAAACCCAAACCTTATCATGAAGAAATTCTTCATAAAACCTCTTTATTCCGGTAGTCTTATCACGGGTTTTTTGCCATTAAATAAAGAAAGGAAGTGATTATATTTCTTATTAGAAACATTTGCTGATGAGGCGTATAGTGGCCTAACTGACATTTCACTATTTGCCGCGCCTCTTTTTAATTGAATGAAATCATACCCTTGTGTCAAATGGCTCGTCTTGGAAAATATTTGATCTTGGTGTTACTTATTAACTTTAACTTCCATGATGTCTGCCCAGCTAGTCGATCTTCCTGAAGCTGTAGTACGTACGGATAAAATCCTCAAATTCTTAGTCAAAGCTTTAAAATCCATGAAGTCTCTAAAAGTCAGGGGACATACACTACGCGGATGTTTCCGTCTTGCCAAATTGATAATCGGTAATAGCTGAGTCGGCTCAAAGATATTTCTGCTCTCAAAATTGCATGAGAAATGCTGCTATGGGCAGAATCCCCTTCATTTTGTTCATGGTTTGTAACAGAGAGTCTTAAGGCTACTATCTCCATCAGCGATGGAAAGGTACTCAAAACATACAGGAGCATTGCGACATCTGTAGTATTTTTACTCTGGCTATAACATCCATCAGAAAATAAAACAACTTTTGTTTTATCCTGCCTGGAATATTCGTCTAAAATTTTAAAAAGGCAGGTCGCTATCTCCGAAGGTCCCCTCTTACCTGCTGTTTCATGCCACACAAAGCAATAACAATCTTTACTAGCTCAATCATATAAAGTGAAGTTCAGGCATGGCGGTAGAAGGATTAGGAGACCAGAAGATCGCGATGTCGTATCTGCAAATAAACTTGAATACGATAGTTCGTGAGTTTCTTTGAATGCGATAAGGCAGATACGTTGAATTCAAATATTAAAATTACGCAACGTTGGTTGAAAATTCAAAGACGACACCTTGTGAGAAGTGGCGACTATAATGCTCATACCTGGCCTAACTCAAATTGGAAAAAAATGTCAGATACGACCCTTCGTGTTTTAGGGGACGAAATGGGACTATCGGTTCTTAAAATATCTTAAAAAATATGTTTTAAAAATAAATATTTTACGCCCTCTAACGAACGAACGAAGCAGTTTGGATAGACGTAAATCATGTCCAATTGCCTTATTCTTAGTCCAAAAATGAGAGATATATCAGTCGGGTAGCGTCCTATTAGACATAAAATAATATACATAGTTAGGTCTTTCCTTTACAGAGCGTATATATATATATTCAAGATAAGTGAGATATTAGGTTCCAAAGAGCAATAACATAGATGAGCTAGTACGACACTGTCGCGTTCCCCTCCCACAATTCCCTCCAACGTTAAAACGTATGATGTTTATGGACTAAGACTATTTTGTATCTAAATCAGGAGTCACGTGGTGCCTAGGTTAACTGGTGGAGATCAGAAGCACCTTTATCATAAAATGTCTTTTACTGCCACCAAGGTCCATAGACAAACCGCCTTTGAAAAACCAAAATTGGCACATTCCTAGAGCAATAACTGCGTCATCGATTTGACATGAGCATCTTCATCCTATTGACATTCTGCGAGTGTAGTACGGACGCCGTCGTCCTGGATGTTTCTTTTGATCAGAGCTGCATATGTTGCATATCATGCAAAATTTGTCTCGTTAATCACAGACGAAGGCCTATACAGCCTCAAATGTTGCAAATTTAGGAAGGGATAAACAACAGAAGAATCGAAGGACGTCAATTTCGAGCAGTGTTTACAAACAAAGCATATTTCCGGACCACTATGATGTGCATCGGTCCGACTGGAAGTGTGATCAGCTTGGGTTAGCTACAGGTGGTGGCGTACTCTTAGCTGTTGACTCTGATGTCTGAGGTGATAAATACTACTCATTTCTATGTAAACTTTCCTGAGATTGACTTTCTGGTATGTAAGTGTCATATATATCCCTTTTCACATTATATGTAGCCGTCATCTATGCGTTGTAGATAACTGAGCGGAGCGATTTCAGTTAAAATATTTTTATCTAGGATCTCACGTACCACGGAACGTCCATCACAATCTTAAGTGATATAATTTTGGCAAGCTCTTAATACAAACTTGGGCAGTCGATTATCTGGCATTAGGACACATAACACAGGATAAAGCTGCGTACAGAAGTACTTTTATGCCTGCTACCTTAGTCAACTACCCAAACTAATACAAAATGATGCACTCCTCAGCTATTTAGTTGGATGATCGAGATACTGGTGCTAAAACCCACACAAGATTCAAGCCAAATATGAAACAGCTTTTTTCAATTAGATTGTTATTTTGGGATAGGACAATGCATATATAGATTAGCACACCAGACAGCGGCCTTCTTGGTCGTGGAGTACGCACTCTTCTGTTGAAGTTTATGTAGTAATTTTGCGTAAATATGGTGGAATTTAGTTAAAGCGGTGTGGAATTTCCTCTTTCAATGCGCGATGTTTTTCGGGCTTACTGGCCTAGATCCTAGACTCATCGATAACCAGGACCAGATAATGTACCATGCAGCAACTTGAAATCAAATATTAATATTACGCAACGTTGGTTGAAAATTCAGATACGACACCTTGTGAGAAGGAAGTGGCGACTATAATGCTCATATATGGCCTAACTCAAATTGGAAAAAAATGTCAGATACGACACTTCGTATTTTAGGGGACGAAATGGGACTATCGGTTCTTGAAATATCTTAAAAAATTTGTTTTAAAAATAAATATTTTACGCCCTCTAACGAACAAACGAAGCAGTTTGGATAAACGTAAATCATGTCCAATTGCCTTATTCTTAGTCTAAAAATGAGAGATATATCAGTCGGGTAGCGTCCTATTAGACATAAAATAATATACATAGTTTTGTCTTTCCTTTACAGAACGTATATACCTAACCTTCAAGATAAGTGAGATATTAGGTTCCAAAGAGCAATAACATAGATGAGCTAGTACGACACTGTCGCGTTCCCCTCCCACAATTCCCTCCAACGTTAAAACGTATGATGTTTATGGACTAAGACTATTTTGTATCTAAATCAGGAGTCACGTGGTGCCTAGGTTAACTGGTGGAGATCAGAAGCACCTTTATCATAAAATGTCTTTTAGTGCCACCAAGGACCATAAACAAACCGCCTTTGGAAAACCAAAATTGGCACATTCCTAGAGCAATAACTGCGTCATCGATTTGACATGAGCATCTTCATCCTATTGACATTCTGCGAGTGTAGTACGGACGCCGTCGTCCTGGATGTTTCTGTTGATCAGAGCTGCATATGTTGCGTATCATGCAAAATTCGTCTGGTTAAACACAGACAAAGGCCTATACAACCTCAAATGTTGCAAATTTAGGAAGGGGTAAACAAAAGAAGAATCGAAGGACGTCAATTTCGAGCAGTGTTTACAAACAAAGCATATTTCCGGACCACTATAATGTGCATCGGTCCGACAGGAAGTGTGATCAGCTTGGGTTAGCTACAGGTGGTGGCGTACTCTTAGCTGTTGACTCTGATATGAAGTCGGAGGTGATAAATACTACTCATTTCGATGTAAACTTTCCTGAGATTGACTTTCTGGTATGTAAGTGTCATATATCCTTTTTCACATTATATGTAGCCGTCATCTATATTCCTCCAAACATTTCTCTTGAAAGATTTGAAAACTTCATCGAATTTCTTGAAAATTGGGACATACTACATACAAAAAAAATTGTGATTACAGGTGACTTCAATTGGCCTCGACTAGTTGATAACAATGTTGATGATAGAAAAACCCGCATAATTAAAAACCTTCTTTGACATGCATCACTTTAGCAGTATACCTAATATTTATGGCAGGATACTTGATTTGATTATTAGTAATGTACACTGCACCGTAAACCGCAATTGTGCACCTTTGGTAAATGAAGATTCATTCCACCCATCTTTATCAATCAGAATTTCTGAAGTAATTGAAAAGCATCACGCTATCAGAACAACTGACCATCATAAACGTTACAACTTTAAAAAAGCAGACTTCATCTCACTTTACAGCAGCCTGCTGAATACAAGCTGGGAGGTTTTGGTAGATATAGATGACGTAAATGCAGCTATGGATATTTTTTATAAAACATTATACAAAATATTTGATGACCACGTGCCACTTCATGAAGTTTTTCGTCATAAATATCCTGTGTGGTATACACGGGAAGCTATCAAACTTGTTAAGCTTAAGTCTAAATTACACAAAAGGCATAAATCAACCGGAATCTTAGCTGATTACGAACTTTTTAGTAATACCAGACTGAAATTGAAACAGAAAATTAGGGAAGATTATCAAAATCAGCATATTCAAAATCAGTTAAAGCTGAATCCTAAATCATTTTGGTCATTTATTCACCAAAAAAACAGAACCTCTAGAATCCCAGCCAAGATGATCTTCGACCAATATTTGTGCGAAACAATAGATCAACGGGGTCAGGTAGATACTGTCTCTGTTGACTTTTCTAAGGCATTTGATAAAATCAGTCACAGTATTCTGCTCCACAAACTTTTTTCTTTAGGCCTCCCTAGTTCTTTTTTAAATCTTCTAAAATCTTATCTGCATCAGAGACGGCAATATGGTCACATTAATTCAACCACATCTGGTTACTATGTTTCTACTAGTGGAGTACCACAGGGATCCAATTTGGGCCCTCTATTATATACTAAGTGACATATAAATCCGAACACCCAGTTTAAATGGTATTATTTTAATAAAAGTTGGTGAGTGTATTTATCTTACTGTAAATAACAACTGAAAAAATGTTCAGCCTTATCAGTTGGACATTCCGGTTTTTATACTGCTCTTTTTTAATTCACTAACGCTCTAAAAATGAATATTTCAGCCGCAGTATAGAATCAACGTTGGCGGATTGTGGTTCTTGACATCCTTTACGATCGGTTACGATGCCTAGAGTACGGAGACCTGTACGATTTCGTCAACTTAGTGAGTTTGATAGGGGCCGTATAGTGGGACTTCGGGAAGCTGGACTTTCTTTTCGGGCAATTGCAGTTAGAGTGCAAAGAAGTGTAGACACTGTGGTTAGGTGTTGTCAGGCATGGCTCCGAGAAGGCCGTACACAAAGAGCAAGGGGCACTGGACGCCGCCGTAGAACAACAGACCGTGAAGATCGCCGCCTAAGATTATTGGCCTTAAGGGACCGTTTCTCCACTACCAAGTCCATTGCAAATGAATGGTTTCCAGAACACGGAAGACCTATTGGCATGCGAAGTGTTTACCGACGAATGAGAAGTTTTGGCTTGTTTTCATACCGGCCACACTGGGTCCTCCCTTTAACTCGAGAACACCGACGTAATTGCCTTGAGTGGTGCAGACAACGGTCACTCTGGTATCAGGAATAGAACAGTATTGTCTTTAGTGACGAGTCTCGATTTTGTTTAGGCATGCACGATGGTCGTGCCAGGGTTAGAAGGCGACGTGGTGAAAGGAGGAATCCACAGTTTTTTGTTGAAAGACATGTTCATCACACTGTTGGCGTTATGATTTTGGGTGCTATAGATTATGGTTCCAGGTCACCTTTAATCTTCATCAGAGGTAATATGAACGCGCAGCGTTATATCCACGAAGTTCTAGAACCCCATCTTTTACCCTATCTTGACACCCTCGCAGATCCAACTTTCCAACAAGATAATGCCCGACCACATGTTGCAAGAGTCACAATAGACTTCTTTCAACATAATGATGTCACATTGTTACCATGGCCACCAAGATCTCCCGACTTATCCCCAATTGAGCACGTGCGGGATATGATGGGTAGGAGATTGCTCAATTTGCAACGTCCTCCTCAGACTCTAGAAGCACTTCGAGAGGACTTGGTGGTTGGCTGGAATGAGATACCACAGAAGGACATTGACCACCTGATCAGAAGCACGCCTAGGCGCGTTGGAGAATGCGTAGCACATCAGGGTGCATCCACACATTATTAAAGGTCAAAGGGCTTTAAAGCAGTGCAATCATTTTGAAATTTTTATCATTTACTTATTATGCTTCATTAAGTACTTATACAAAATTTTATTAAAATAAGACCATTTAAACTGAGTGTTCGGATTTATTTGTCACTTAGTATATTTGTTATATGTTAATGACCTATGCACTTCACTGGAATGCAATAAATTAATGTTGCGGACGATCTAAAAATGTATGCATCCATTGCATGTCTAGAAGACTGTGCTGCCTTGCAATCGCAGATCGATGTTTTACATGACTGGTGTATTAGAAATCATCTGCATTTAAATATCTCCAAATGCAGAATAGTAACCTTCAGCCGACGTTCCACCATACTATATCCTTATACAATCAATGGTACAGACCTTTCGAGAACTGACTCAATCGGAGATCTAGGCGTTTGCTTTGACAGTCAGTTAACGTTCAACTCACATATTAATCAAATTATTATGAATGCGTTTCGATCATATGGCTTTATCATAAGAAACTGTAAGCTTTTACTGATCTGTCAGCACTAACTTTATTGTATTCTAGTCTAGTCAGGTCGAAATTGGAATACTGTTCACTAATATGGAACCCAATTTACAATATTTATAAAACGTGTATCGAAAAGGTTCAAAAAAAATTTCTAAAATACTTATCTTTTAAGCTTGATGGGGTATATCCGCAAAGAGGTAGTGATTATATGATGCTTGTGAACAGATTCAACTTTCAAACTTTAGAGAGCCGTAGAGGTCAGGCATCTGTTTTATTTTTGCATAAACTACTAAATGGCAAAATTGACTCTGTCGACCTGTTATCACAGCTAAATATCTTTGTACCTAGACTTAATGCTAGAGATCATTACACGTTTTTATGTAAAAGAGCTCAAACGAATATATATTAATGAAATCACCTATTAATCAAATGTGTGCAAGCGCGAACAAGCAGTCTAACGTCTGTGACATTTTCTGCTGCAGTTTTTCAGAAATAAGAACCCAGTGTCGTGTCAATTTGTAGTTTCGCTAAAGTTAGTTTTAACTAAATTTAGTACATTAATTGTTTTTTATTACCCATTGCTCTGTAAATGGTTTATGCTGTTGGGCAATATATGCTTTATTATTATTATTATTATTATTATTATTATTATTATTATTATTATTATTATTATTATTATTATTATTATTATTATATGACAGGGCAGTACTCACCAAGTGAACAGTGAGTATTTTTCTTCAATTTCTTTTGTACGTTCGGTATTGTTTTGGGACAAATAAGCTTTCTTATTGCAGACGTAGTTGAGTCTGAAAAGAAAAGTCCCAACTTATGGGACACAGAAAAATAATAACACAACATATCTTCAGGATTCCGATTCAGAATATCTGTGGGATGCTAGACTCTTTCTGCAACAAAAAAATCGTGTCAGGCTTTATCACCTCTAATATTACTGAGCTATTTTAAATCCGAATTACAACCGATATGTGGGGCCGCGTCGGATACCAAATATGTTCGGTTCTCCTCGGTTTCCAAAATTACTCACTACGCACTGAGCTTAAATATTCCCATTGAGGTATTATCCATAATTTGAGGTAGAGTTGAGGCACGGATCATTGAACTGTAGTTTCAACATCCGTAGAAAAACTAGTCCCATGAGTAGAGCCCCGGGTTTTTTAAAGCAGTTCAAACGAAGCGTTTCGCGAAATTATCTCCGTAAACTGCGCATCCGGGGAATTGCATCATCAATATTTAAGTATGTTTGGAGAAGCAGGTTGTGGAAAAGGCTCCCCTTCTACTTATATTTCATGTTTCACACAATTCCTGACGCGTATATACTAAATAATGCACATTCTGCTTAGCGCTTCTCGTTCCCAATAAATATTCGTTGTACGTGCAAAACTGGCATTTCTAGCGTTATAAATTTTAACTGGCTTTGAAATCTCTCACGGAATTTGTTAGGTCTTGATACAGAAAAATGGAGTACGTTACTCAAGCACGTACTTATGAGAATATTGAAGTTGACTTTACTTAAGGATCTGATACTGAAGCTGCCGTGAAAGCAAAGCCTGAATACAGATATAACGTGGGCGACAGTTGTAACGCTATTTCCTCGGTGTCACTAACTGGCGAACTACCTGCCTTTCTAGTTCAGCAACTCCTCGGGCGCCAGCCTCCTGTTTAGAGTGAAACGGTCTCCTGGGTAGCTTCAGTGAAGAAAATAGTTCAAGGATTTGATGCTTCACGCACAAAGGGTCAGACTCGAGATACTTACTTCACTTTCTACTTCTACTAGTTCTCTTTTTGTATCTCTTACTTCAGGCAGGACGGTATTTGTGATTAAAAGCAAGACTTATAACACAACCTGGTATATTAACAACAAAAATATATACACTTAGTGCACGGTCGGGATATCTCAAGTTATATGTACAAACAGGCCCGCCGCTAACTGTTCGCCCGCGTGCAATACCGATTCCGCCGCCCTACGACTACAAATTATGCTGAGTTTTGTTAAAAAAAGGCTTTTTAATGTTTTTTTTTTCATCAGGTCAATGCCTGAATCACCACTTGAATCATCTTTAAGCTGTAAACTTAAATCATTACAATGTTTCATGAACTCATCATTGGAGAAATTAAGTAAATTAACGCTTAAAAATCCAAATACGTCGGTAAATGTTTGTAACTCCTTGAATCTATCCTTTAAAGAAATTATTCTCTGATCTAAGATTCTAAAAAAAATCTCTATTCTATATTTGATTTTGGGGTCTACTAAAACTTCATCATTATGTTCATATTGAAATTGAGTGGGTTTTCTTCTTGGACGAATGGTATTTACTGGTGGGAAATCTGTTTCAACATTGAGTTCGTGAGCCATTTTGGAAGCTTCTGCTATCACAATTTCAAAGTGTTTATCCGTGCGATATTCTGTGAATTTATCAATCAATTTATTCACAAAATTTATGCAGATTTGGGTATTAATTGTGGGGCTCTGCATCATTTTACTCAAAGCATTAATTTCGTTTAGAATATCGAACCAAATTACTACCGAGCAAATAGATTTATAATTTTGAATATTCAAAGCAAGCGAATGAGCTTTGTGAGATGTAGTCAATCCCGTTCCGACAAATTACCAGATATTTCCAGCAAAGCGTCAAATATTTTTTCGAGGTGATGGTGCAATGGCTTAACTTCATCGATTCTGCTAGACCATCGCGTAGCACTCAAAGCTTTCAATTTTAAATCTGGCGTTTGCAAATTATTGACCACCTTTTGTAGACGATGAAAAGAAAACATGAATTTCTTGAATTTTATTAAATCAATTGACATAAAATGCGCGGTTATTCATTTCCAAAATTTTTTTTTGTAGTCCATTGTGTTTTCCACGCATATTAGAACCGTTATCATAACCTTGACCGCGTCAGTTTTTTATGTTGAGATCTAATTGTGAAAATAAATCCAAAACCAAATTTAATAAACCGTCACCTGTGGAGTTGGTGATGGGACAGAAACTAACGAAATTTTCACATTTTTCAATATTATTTGTTTTGTTATTTAAAAAACATACCTGAGTACAACTGTAATTTGTTCTGTGTGACTTACATCTGGTGTGCAATCCAATATAATGGAGAAATATTTTAATTCTTTGACTTTGTTCAATATATATTTTTTTATAGCCGTACCGAGCATATCAATTAGTTCATTCTGAATTTGATCTCCTAAATAGTGAGTCATATGACTTGAATCTGATTTTAAGGATTGAATTCTGTGAATATGTTCTCGCATGACTGTATCAAAGGATGCTATCATTTCGATTGCTTTTAGAAAATTACGATTATCATGTTCATATAATGTTTCTGATGACCCCCGGAAAGCCAGACATTGACTAGATAAAAACTTGATAACAGCTATGATTCTTTCCAATACATCACACAATTGTTTTTTTCCGATTCTAATAGTCGCAGTTGCATTTGATTTACACTAGTTTTATTTTTTAACATATTATTCAACTGTACCCACGATTTCACCTTTTCACTGTAGTAAGCGCTTGTTTCATGTCTTTTTAAGGTTAATGATAAATGCTGCCAATCAGAAAAGTCGTTCAAACCAGACAAACTAGTAACAGATTTGCCAAATATTTTCCAACAAAAACAATAAACTGAATCTGTTGAAGTGGGGTAAACAAGCCATTCTCTTACATTCTTGATTTAAATATGTGCTTGTTGAAGCTACGTCAACATTTTCTTGACAATTCGTTTCCTTATTTTCTGAAATACTTAATAATTTCATCAAAGAACCTGCCAATTTTTCTTTCTGTGCCTCTTTTCCTCGTTTTTTTCTGTCGAAATTGCGCTCCTGAAAGTTTTTTTCTTTTCTGCGGTTCCTGAAATTATTTGTAAAGATTAAGTATTTAAATATTTTTAATTTAATCGTTTTTGTTACAATAATATTCCGGAAAAGTTTAGACAGATAGGATTTGAACCCACTTAACAGTTTCTACACTCAGGGGCGGATGCACGTCTACACTGAGGGAGGGGCGGGGACGATCAAATCTGATGTGATATTTAGTAGTTACAAAAAATTATTTTTTTAGTGAATATGTTTATATAGATGGTCAAGAGAGATAGCTCGACTATTAACCAACAGACCCCCCTCCCCAATGTCCGCTTCTGTCTACACTTAGTCCATTTTCAATGCCTAATCCGATCGGCGGTGATTTGTGGTGTATGGGCTAGTATTGTTATGGTAAAGATATATATAGACGTAGGTAAGTACTTACCATAATCACTATTGCTTTGCACGTCTGTTTTGCACTAACAGGTGATACTTTTGATTGTAATCACGTCAATAAGGTTTAATTATATATATATATATATATAGGCAAAACTCTTAGGCTTAAGTTGACTCTTTTGACGATAAAATCAAGCTTTCGGCATTCACTATGGACCGTTCATCAGGATTCTGAAAACACAATTGTGATGCTAGCAAAGAAAAAGGACAGATTTAAATTGTCAGACAACTTATTCGTCGGTGAGGTTGCAGCCACAAGTTGTTTCAGAACGAACGTAGAGAAGATCGAAAATTATAATCAGTATAAAAACAAAAGGACGGGGACATTGGGTTTGTTTTTGTTTTTATACTGATTATAATTTTCGATCTTCTCTACGTTCGTTCTGAAACATCTTGTGGCTGCAACCTCACCGACGAGTAAGTTGTCTGACAATTTAAATCTGTCCTTTTTCTTTGCTAGCATCACAGTTGTGTTTTCAGAATCCTGATGAAGGCTCCATAGAGAATGCCGAAAGCTTGATTTTAAAGAGTCAACTTAAGCCTAAGAGTTTTGCCAATTTCTCAGTTAACAATTAAATGTATTTTGTACCCAACTGGTCGTTGGCTTTGGCAATGACTACCGCTCATATATATACACAGTAATGTTCGCTCATAACGAACCCGTTTATAACGAATTTCCGGATAACACGAACCTAAATGTTCGATATATTCGTAAAATTTTTGCAAACGTCAGCGCCCGCCGCCAGTCCGCCACCGCCATTTAAAGTAGATCCACATAATAGACAGCACGTAACGAACGATTCGGGTGATGTTCGCGCGCTGCAGTCTCGTCGTACAACAGGTTGACAAAGGCAGCCCTCATTGGCCAATTCACAATAGCCTATGCCGCGTCGCCGTGAAGTTGAAGCCGCTTGATATGGATACTTTGTATCGAATTTGGGGCGCCACCAAACGGGGTTGGGCGATTCCACCTTCTGGCAGATGACGGCGACGTTTAGTATTACATGTTAACGTCAATTCATGGTGTAGGTGGAGTGGCTATTTTTTGTGATAATGTCTTCAAATATTACGTGATGAGTCGTTCGATTTGCCGCCCTCTTGGACGTGCCGCCCGCGTGCAGTGCACGCCTTGCACGCCAGCTTACGGCGGGCCTGTGTACAAATCAGAGAAATCCCTATCTGAATCTAGCTGCCCTAGAGATACAGCGGAGAAGGACAATCGGTTAACTCTGGGTCAAACGGAATTAAAAGCGGTTAAAGAGCAACGGTGAAAGCGGAAGCAGTATGAGGTCAAGCTAGCAAGCGGTAATGGTGCGATGCGATAAGTCCAAAGCGATGAACGGTTTTCAGCAATATGGTTATGTTTGGATGAAGAAGACCAGGCGTTTAGTTAACCCGCGTCTACTTCAAGCTCTGCTTGTCTCGTCCTCGCTTGGATTTCAATCTGCACCCCAGGGAAGTAAGCACACTGCAGACAAAGATGTGCCCCCTGACTTGTTTCTTGAACCCCAAAACAATTATAAAACTCCTAAAATCAAGCCGCGTACTATGGCTAATGGACCTTTAGTAAATATGTTTGCCAAACCTTTAAAAAAAAATAATATCGGACACGCAACGTTTTGTAAAACAATAACAACATATAAAACACTTCTGTATATCTGGAACTTTGCGGAAATATAACGATCACAATCAGATATTGGTATGTATCTTTATATAGTTCTGGGGCCTTCAGGGACGTAAAAATATATTATATATAATTTGCAAAGCCAACCAAAAATAAAAACACCTTTTGTTTTCGGCTTTCAGTTTCCTGAAATGGAACTTCACTACGTGATTGACATTAAGCTGGCAACGGACGGTGAGCGATAATATAATATATATTATATCCTGCATATTACAGAAATATCTGTCCATGTGTAAACCTATTGAGATGCCACGCACGGACGCTATAAGATATATTTACATCCCAGCGATATATTACGTATCTGTCGGGATATGCTTACCGAGCGATATTCTGCGCTATATCGCACTATATCTATTCCCCTCTTGCGTCGCGTCAGCCGAAAATGCCCACGAACCGCTCTTGCTGGCAGCCGGCTTGGCGCGATATAGCTATTTTATCATTTGTTCTTGCATTTCGGAATTCGCAATAGACAAAATGGAGTGTTTTATTGAAAGTGTAAGAAAACTTCCATGTTTATGGAAGGTAGACTCGAACGAGTATGAAAATAATGAGATTAAAGAAGCAGCTCGGAGGAGTATCATCGCTGATTGCGATATATCCGACGGTATGAACTTGTAAATATTTATTTTTATATACATAGGAAGTTTGAAAGCTAATAGTAGGGAAACCCAAGAGGGGATCTTAGGATTTACTCATGCGCGGCAGATTAACATATGGGGGTTACCTTGTTCGGTAGGTTCGGCACCACTGCTAGAAAGATATGAAAATATATATTCTGTAGTCCGATGCAGTCATGATATAATATAATATTATAGCGTATTGTTCGACTATAATATATATTATATTATCGCTCACCGTCCGTTGCCAGCTTTAGGGTTAAGTCAGTACATATTCCAGACAGTCGCCAGGTGTACCGATGTTCCACTAGTCACTAACGAAAAACTCGGTGTCTAACTTAGGTGGGAGTCCGGAGATACCTAGCTCAATCGGGAATATCCTGATCTCACCGGCTTTCGCAATTACAAACGAGTAAGGCCTGCCTCGCTAGTCACTTCCGAAACCTCGGAGTCTAACTTGCGAGGGAGGGGGTCGTACTCAGAGAAATTGAGAATACTGTCTGGCAGATGCGGTCGGGTATGTCGAATCACCAGTCGGATGTATAGATATGTGCAAATAATCTTCAATAATAGCGCTATGGAGGTCCCAGAGTACCGCAATTAACCAACACTGGCGCGCCGAGTCTACCTACTTGACACAAGTCAACTTTCAAAATACCCAAAGTAAGAGCTATAGACGAAACGAGACGGTACGGTTCGGTATTCGGTCAGTATTCGGTTAGATTTATTTCACCGGTCAGCTCTTATTTGCCACCAGAGAAGTCTACTAGGGCCAACGTAGGCTCAGACCAAGTTCAAACGTAGATAACAAGATTTAATAAGCAATATCTGATTTACGCCGTTCCCGTTCTAAATTTCTATGCTTCAACTAGAATTCACGACAATCCACTAAGGCTCAAATGTAAATTACGCTAAGGCTGGTAAGCCCATTCATAAACGGTTTTGTTCTAAAATATTCTCAAAGTCTAACTCACAGTTATTTTTTTTCAGCAAACTAGTTCGGTCAATATTCAAAAATAAACAGAAAGCAAACAACTCTCTTCTCAAAATTCGAATGTCAAAGATATTCACGTAAAACGGTAAACTACTTACAATTTCTATGACTAAAGAACGAGTCAATCAGAGAAAAATAAAATCACTTGGATTCTGGATTAGGCTCTATACGGTAAGCAAAATTTCATCAAAATAAATCCAGAACCTCAAAAATATTTCACTTACGGTTATCAGAATTACAACTATATCACTTAAACGAAACGCACTGGTTAAGAGGAACACCCTTACAACTCACCCCCTTACCTCGCCCCTTACCTCTTGGTACAAGCGGGTACTCCGGTACTAATGTTGGCTGCCAGTAGAGAAGAACAGGAAAGAAAGACCCCACGGCGTACATACGCCCGGGCTTTTATAGTGCTCGCCAATGTTCTAGAACCGACCTTGGTCGCTACGTCATGCCGTCCGCCACTGCGAATCTTCTTGACGTCGTTACGCCGACGTGGTGCATTTAATTGAATCAAAAGTACATCTACTCGATTAATTATGGCGTACCCTATAAAATGAGTGCCTACACCCCTAAGGCATCTCTTTCCGAAGGGCTAGATCAGACCCTGCAGGGTTTCAAGTCCCAAAAGGGCCTATAGCCTATTCTAGCGTCTCTCCGACGTCGGGCAGTGCATCAGCTCCGTTCAGGTTGCAATTCCCGCACGTTGACCACTCTAAAGTCCATTTAAACCAGGACTACGACAAAAAGAGGGACCTTAGTGCCTTTTTGCCCACTGTTAGTGACCTTACTGGACCCACAACACCAAGAGGGTTGTGTAACAAGTTCCCCAAGGCATCTGAATGTGGAACAAAGACTTCTCATTCGTTATAAGGGCACTACATGCCTATTTCAGCCAGTGCCTCGATACGCCACTTTGGCGTGTTGTTTTTCCCCTGCAAATCCCTGAACCTATTAGTCCTGCCTCATAACTCAATCCTGATGTCCTGAATATCGTCTAGTGCTACCACAAGGCTTAAAAATTGATTTAAGTCGTTTCATTCATTATAATAAATTCTAATACGGAAAACGGAAAATATCATTTTCCGTCTATTTCTGTGTGTAACACATGGCAACAAAAGCGACTGTGGTATGTCATAAAAACATGAGGTTTGCTCGAGGATTCGAGACTCTTTATAGGAGACAAAATAATATATAGAACAGGGCACTATCCCAATTTTAGAATTTCGGAACTATAATTAATGATTAATCTAAAATTTCACGTCTTCGAGAAAACGTGAATACGAGGGGAGGTCAGAAAATACGCAATTCACGGCACCGGAAAAAAACATCATTACACAGTTGAGGTGTTCGATATCTTCCAAAAACACAACTAGGGCCAACCCTACTGAAACACTTGTATTCATTTGACATTCCAGCAAATAATAATAAAAGTGTATTCTCAGTAATCCTTTTTTTCATTTCACTTCCAACGGCACTTGCGATTAAAATTTTTATCATAGTGGGCTTCGGCAGAAAATGCAGGGGACTCAAGTGTGTGCTTTAACACATGAGCGATAAAGCATCGTTTACTGGCGTATTCAGAAGAGGGGCTCAAGTCCCCATAGCATAAAAATGTAAATTTAAAATTTCATACTTCAATTATTGCTAATACAGGGTGTTTCTTACATCAACCATCAAAAAAATATGGGTAATTGTGGACGCTATTTGATGATTCTTGGTGGAAACTGTAATGCTCTAAGGGCTACGGTTTCCGAGATATGATTTTTTTGTTTTTTTTTGCTGAATTACCTACAATGGCGCAGAACTATTGTGATAACCTTTTTGTTTGTCGAGATAATAACACAAGATAAATTCGAGTAAATTCTGTATAGCATACTGAATCAGATGAGAATGGTTTGTACAAAGCTTATCCATAAAATAACTTATGATCTTCCAAAGTCATAAAATAGGGCGGAGTGAATTAACAACTTTAAATTCAAAATTCGGTTTCAAGAAAACTGTACTGGTTATACTTAGTCTTATCGCAAAAAGTTCCGTATTTCTTTGCCTTTCCAACGATATGCTACACATCCTAGAAATAATTTGTTTCGTGGTCAAAATTACTGGAAACAGTGTGTCGAGCTAATGATTTTTTGTGGGATTTATACATTTTTATGTAATTTGAATCAGTATTTTCGAAATGACTGCCTCCACTTGTTGAGGATAATGAAGTTAGCAAGGGCCAAGCAGTACACAGATTAGGAATACCTCTTATGCAGGTGGGTTTGAAGTTAATGACATCCGATACCTGGATTACCATAATACGTCTTAGGGTATTAATGTCAACAGTTTACAACAATTGTAGCTCATTAATTTCAGATAAACTTGCCCGTGTTTGATTCCTGAGCTTACCTGATAATTACATTACAATTACGATCCTCATCATCTCATAGATAAAAGAGTGCATTACGAAATTAGGGCTAGTCGAGCTTTGACTATCTCTCATATCAGAACTGTATTTGCGTTTGATTTTGTTGTCTCTGTGTTTGTTTTTGTTAGTGTTTTCATCGTCATTATCAAGTTTCATTGTTGTCATAATGCCGAGGTTCAGTAACGAGGAGTATGCTGATATGTTGCTGGTTTATGGCAGTGCTAACTGCAATTCACATGAAGCGCGAAGACTTTACCAGCAGCGATACCCTGATCGACAGTTACCTCACCATGGGACCTTAGCAACAACATATCGGCGACTGAGAGAGACTGGGAGTGTGAATTTTCAAGAGCCTAGAGTGAGTGGTCGACAGCTCAGTGTGACTACTGATGTCAAATTCATAGTCATAAAATAGTCTAAGGTCATAAACATTAGCCCTTGTGAAGTTCGACACATGTGCAGTTGCGCTATTGCGTATTTATGTTACAGGTCTGGACGAAGGTGACAGTACGAGAAGCCAGGAGTTCTGCAGATTCATTCTTCACACGGACGTGGACGACGGTAGCTTTTTGAAGACGATCTTGTGGATAGACGAGTCCAGCTTCAACCATGACGGAATCGTAAATTTGCACAATCTACACTATTGGGTAGATCGAGACCAGAACCCACACAAGAAAAGTCAGTGCTCATTTCAAACACGATTCAGCGTCAACGTGTGTGCCGGCGTTTTTGGACGGACTCTGATAGGACCTTATTTTTTGCCAGACCGGCTAAATGGTGAAAATGACCTGGAATTCCTGCAGACTGCGTTGCCTGATCTGCTGCTACTAATTTTACCCGATGCACCAATTATTTTCCAGCATGATGGCTGCCCCGCACATTACGTCCAACCCGTTCGACAGTTTTTGGACAATGCGTTTCCAAACGTCTGGATTGCTAGGGGTGGTCCTATATCTTGGCCACCACGGTCTTCAGACCTGACACCCTTGGACTTTTACGTCTGGGCCGAGCGAAGGAATTGGTGTATGTGACAGAGGTGAAAAAATAAATTCTTTATTCCTGAACCGAATCAGTTGTTTTCTCGTCTATGGACCGCAAAACGTCTTATTTAGATGATGCATAGCATATCGTTGGAAAGGCAAAGAAACGCGGAACTTTTTCGAAAACCAAGTATCACCAGAGGTATAGTTCTTTTGTAATTGAATTTTGAATTTAGAGTTGTTTATCCACTCCGCTCTATTTTACGACTTTGGAAGGTCAGAAATCAATTTATGGAGAAGCTTTGTACAAACCACTGATCTCATCTGATTCAGTATGGTCTACAGAATAGACTTATATTCATTCTGCGTTATTATCCCGACAAACAAAACAGTTATCACGATATCTCTACGCCATTGTAGGTACTTCTGAAAAAAAAAACGAAAAAATCATATCTCGGAAACCGTAGCCCTTAGAGCATTACGGTTTACACCAAAAATCATCAAATAGCGTCCCCAATTACACATATTTTTTTGTCGGTTCATATAAGAAACACTCTGTATACCTTTCCGTCCAAAGGGGCAGCTTCCTGGACATGAATCCTGGGCCCCTAAAACTTTTTCTGGATACGCAAGCGCCATCGTCTTTGAAAAATAGATCTAGACAGCCTATTGCAGCTACTTAAAATGCAACTTTGGGTGGATACATCATACGATGTGCGACTTGGGCATAATGAGGCCGTACTTTTTTGAAGATGCTGCAGGACGTACGGTTACTGTGAACAGCGCTCGCTACACCAACATCATTCATACTTTTTTACGCCAATCTTTACTACAGTTCCCTGGCGATGATGACAATGGTGTGTGGTTTCGACAAGATCGTGCCACGACACATGCTGCAGGAATGTCGATGAACGCAATTACAGAACCGTTTTCGGGCACGCTTATTTCCATTAATGGACATATTCCGTTTCCTCCACGATCCCCAGACCTAACCCCCCTAGATTTTTTCTATGGTGATACCTGAAGAGTGCCGTCTACACCGATCCAGTACCAGAAACCAGTCAACAACTGAAAGACCGCATTACCAATGCTATACGTAACATACCCGTACATATGTGGGAGCGAGTTTTCCACGCTTGCGCTGTAGACTAATAGCCAGCATTTGAACGATGGTTTGTTTCAACAATAAATCTGCGTGTATAACGTATCCAGCAAGTTTAATAGCATTGTTCTACAATGATTTGAATGTTCGTTTAATTCCTTTAAAACCCTAAACCTATTATTTATCTTTACTGGAGGTAACTTACGGTAACAATCAAAACGGATTCAAAGGTGGTCCTCAGTTGTATTGTTGGAGATAGGTCCCATACATACCTGTAATAGAAAAACACAGACATTAATTCTCAACAATTTGAAGAAATCACCAATTTCAAAATTCAGAATATACAAATATACTGTTGTGGATAACATGAGTAAGCAAAGAGTTTTGATAGTTTTATGGGCAGTATTTGATTCGCAACGTTGATCGATATTAGTAGACAGAATTATGTACTAGCTTCAGTTGGGAAGACTGACTTACATCATATGTTATTGTAGTATACTCGACACTGTTTCCCATACTATAATATATAAGTTCAATAATGTATATATACGTCAGTGAGCTTCCATAGCTTTCAACTTGCTCTCGCAAGGAAGAATGAAACTTGTATGAGTTTTCCATCACCTCCAAGCGTCTACATTCATCTGCAATGAACTTTCTGTAAAACGGTAACTGTACTGAACACTGACACGTAAAAGCTCATATAAACGCCAAAAGCGTCAAAAGTCTCTGGAAAATTATTTTGTGAACAACCCATTTCAGTAAGAACTTAATAAAGACGCCATTTCGACGGAGGCACAGCAGACAGCTGTTTAAGTGAATGCGTTTTAAATCAGTAACAACTGCTGGTGGAATAAGGTTACAATCATCATGAGCAAGATGATCCATCCAGTATAGGAAAAAATACTTGTTATAGTAAGATCTCTGTAATCGTCATCTAGCATAAAAATTGGGCCGGAAAAGTCGAAAGACAAATAAAATAGTTCAAGTATTTGAAATGCTATTCTAAAAAACTTGACAGCAACGTAACTTCAACTACGCCTAACTTGCTAATATCAAGTACCACAAGCGTTCCTTAAAAACTATTCAATGAAGCCTAATCGCACAAGCTGGAACAAACAGGTCAACGGGCAAATATCATTACTGTTACAGTTTCTAAAGCGATCTACACACCTTGCTGTATAATGCGATGCCTGAATCGACTCTACGTTTCATAAAACTTGCAACAGTTGCATAAGCGCCGGCTCAAATCGAAACGCGTTGCTATGCCTGAATCGACTCGATGTTTCATGCAACACAAGAACGATAGGGTGAAGTTATTTTTAAAACTACCTAGTTCACTGTTATTTGCTTCATGACTAGAATGAGGTACTTTTCGCCGACACCAGTTTTATTAGCAATAGTTGGGATACCCTTGAGACTCCATAAAAGGAAAAGGAAATCAAAAAATAAATGGTCCAAAAGATGTGGTAAGGGTAATGATATGCGAATATTTAAGGGTGTGAATCTACACAAAGAATTAATGTTAGTTTGCTCTATAAACTATGGTCCAAAAATGTTTTCTTACACAAACTCGGGGTGTTGAAGTTTTAGGGAAAAAATGGAAATTAATTAATATCTTCAGAACCGCTCCAGATATTTCACTGATATCCAGTACGTAGTGAAAGCTAATAAAGTTGCATATTTTTCAATACAAAAATAATTTTTAACTTTAACAGTAGCGTGCGTACGGGTATTGTCTCGATATTTTTTAAGGTTAAAAAATAGTACCCTCTCTTGAATCGTTTTCCTTCGATGCGCCATTTTTCAGTAAAAAAATAAAAAGCGTTCTATTGTCTAACTTGCAAAATTATTATTAATTTAAATGGAAAAATTACACATTAGGGGTAATGAACAACAACAACTGTAAACATAAACATAACATTAAAGCCAACGAAATTATTACAAAAATTGTTGACAATGGCCCCCTTCACTTAGCACTTAGTATGCATACTTCCGCCCTCCTTCTCATGGAATTGCGCACTCGTTGAAATATCCCTGGAGTGTTTTTATTCTATCACAAGCTCCAACTATTCTTTCTCTACAGTGTTAATGGGACTTGTGTACACTAGTGTCTTAAGATAGCCCCACAAAAAGAAATCTAACCTGTTGAGGCCTGGGGACCTTGGAGGCCATTCTTGGGGCCCACCGCGGCCAATCCAACGATTTGGATAAACAGTTTGTAACTAATTACGAACTGCAACACTCAAATGCGCTGGTGTAACATCATGCATGTACCACTTATTGTTTCTTATTACTAACGGAACATCATCAAGTAGCAAAGGCAAACTGTGGTTGAAGAAAATTGAGGCAAGTCTGTCCGTCAAGTCGTCCCGGCAAGAAGAATGGGCCAATAAAGTGGTTGCCAATAATTCCTGCCCATACGTTAACCGAAAATTGGTGTTGGATATGGGTTTCGGTTACAGCATAGGGGTATTCTTCTGCCCACAAATGATTGTTGTGGAAATTCTGAATGGCATTTCATTGATTCAAATTGCGGATTTTGTGTAATTTTTTGAAGATGCCACTGATAAAAGGTCACACGCCTTGGAAAATCAATGGGAAGTAATGCCTGTACTCTTAAAATATGGTAAGGATATAACAAAAAGATTCACTAAAATTCTCCAAAGAATTTGATGGCAAATATTTAAGTGTCTAGCGATCTTCCTCGCACTTGTTCCAGGATGTTCTTCGACTTCGTGCAGCACTGCTTCCTCAATTCAGGTATTCTCACACTTAGAGGTCTACCTTCAGATGTTCCTTTTCGAACAGAACCATTTTCAACAAGACGATGATGAATATTAGCAAAAGTTCGACTCTCTGGCAAAGCACGATCGGGATATCTCTGGTGATAAATCCGTCTGGCTTGCTCATTGAAAAGGCCATACACGTAATGCATTTCCGCCATTTCTGCATTTGAATAATTCACCATTATTAAGATTTTAAAAACTAAATGATGAAAAAGATGTCACCGCGAACAGATTTGAATAACACAGACTTGTCAGATGTCAAAAGCCAGTGACATATTCCAGTGCAACTATTGCTAAATTGCATTCTTCAACTCCTACATTAATTTTCTCGGGCAATAGAACGTTTTTTATTTTTTTACTCAAAAATGCCGCGTCGAAGGAAAACAATTAAATCATTATTTGTTCTAAAATGAACGAAAAATTCAAAAATAATTTTTATTTGGCAAAAACCATCACCGTACCATTTTTTTCTGAAAAAACATCGAAGACAATACCCATACGCACGCCACTGTTAAAGTTAAAAATTATTTTTGCATTGAAAAATATGCAACATTATTAACTTTCACTACGTACTAAATATCAGTGACCTATCTGAAGCGGTTCTGAAAATATTAATTAATTTCCATTTTTTCCTAAAACTTCGACACCCCAAGTTTTTGTAAGGAAACATTTTTGGACCATAGATTATAAAGCAAACTAACATTAATTATTCATTTCGATTCACACCCTTAAATATTCGCATATCATTAAGGAACACCCTTTAATTGTGAATATTTTAATTATTTTCATATAATATGAAGGAAAATCAATAAATTTCATGACCTTGGAATGCCTTTATCTTGAATCGTTAGTCTATTATGTATATTTTCACTTATTGAAGCGGATCCTTCTGAAGACTTATCTCGGCTGAAAAATGCGCTTGGCAGTCCACTCTCCAGTTGCAAGGTAAAATTTCTTCGAACCATTATTTATATGTTTATGTATGATGCAACGTGTTGTTGTCCAAACGGTTCTCGCGCTCTGAATTATCGCATCTACATCCGAACACACATAGAAACGCGACAGAAAACTTCCCTCTTCCATATCGTAACTCCGCAGAGCAGCGCCTTTACGCTGACACCAAATAGAAAGCATACTTCCGAGCGAATCTCAAAGACGGCAGGGATAAGGTGAATAATTAACAAATGGGGTGAAATATTCATAGCAGCAGGGCGCACTTCAGGGCCGACGGTGGATACTTTGTTCCAATGCGGCTTGCCACCACCGAGCAGGGACGTACGTGCAATGCTCGTGTACATATCTTTCACCTGCTGAGATGTGAGAGGAGGATATATTATATACAAAGTTACTCTATATCAAATTAAATTTTGCAAACGTCAATACAGGTTCTGAACAAGCAAGAAGATAAACTGAGAAAAATGTTCAGATGAGCTAAGTAAAGTTTAAGTTAAACCAGTTAAATGATTTGAAAAAATTTTGATCCTAGTATAGTTTTGCGCTCCCAACCCAGGGAATTCTACTCATGAATTAGTGATACTTCATACATCATGGGTTTCCCCGTACATTTTCCTCTAAGACAATAAAAGAGAAATATTTTCGATCAGCGTACTCCTGCTATCTAGGCTCACGGCACGGCGAATAGGTTTCGCTGACTAATCTATCCGTACTGCAGTGCAAGGAACATGTACACGTACCATGCACGAAATGAACAATAACCCGCAGCAGTGATGCCGCGCAGGTGTGGAAAATGACAACGTTGCCACATGGACAGTAACTAACGGTAGGCAAGGGAAAGAGTGCCTATTGTATAGCATGTTTGACTGGCTTAAGGATTTAGCTTCAACCTCTATAAACTGATGACGGCGTTGCGCAGGAAGTGCTGAGTCATCCTACCTGACGACATTTTTATGTATGCGTTATGCTCATTTGAAATACAGTGTGATGTTGTGATTCCTAGAATCTCCATCTATGCGTGACGTGCGTGACGAGATGACTCTCCAGGAGGCAGAGTTCGGTCATTTATGGAGATATACAAGCCCTCCTAGGGGATTTGTGTTTCGTGTTGTCTCCAGCAGTTTGATGAAGGAGTCTGGGGAATCGCACGCTTCCAACGTGTACGTGATCTTTCGCAAGAACGCCCGCAGGAGTGATTACGAGTGTACGGTCACAGAAAATTGCGACTTGCGACCCCTCTTCTCTTCTTTATTAGCACTGCGACTCATCACTTGGGGAAGTTTTTAAATAAGGGAGCTACAGGCATTGTCTTCCGCCAGGGAATCATCAACAGCGTGTTACTAATTTTGGTGGAGGGTGATGAGCATTGGAATCTGATCTTTGTTACCTACTTCGTTAACTGTGTATAGGCATTATGTGAAGAAAAGGCGTAAGTGGGTTGACTCTGTACTTTATACACACTTATGACATTAACTCAGTTTATTTCCAAACCTAACGCTATCACAAATCTTATTCAAAAGACTGCTGCGTTTAAATTTACCTATGATACAAAAGAGCAAAGGCAATGTGTCAATTATTCCTAATGCCGCTATTGAAATTTCTGCCAAACTGCGGTAAAATACCCACGCCATACGGTAATGGGTGCCAAGGCCAGTCAATTTACTGTTTGTCTCAGTGGGACAGTCACATCACGGTAAGCTATGAGATAAACTCGTGATATGTAGTCATATCCGTCGTCGCGATTGGAACTTATCAGCCATTTAATTTGTCTGATAGGTGCATAGTAGTCCACCAACCCCCTAGTCTCAATTTCCAACCCCTACAAACACTGATATGAAAACGATCAGGAGTCTCTGAGAACTGATTTTCTTCGGTTTTGGCCCCACCGCACCCATCTCCAAAAACTACAACGCTTTTTCGTCTCTGGTATGGTGGTAACCTTGTGACAAAATTTGATAAATTTATCAGGTTCTAGAGGGATCAAACGACAGACGGGCAGACCGACGGATGGACTTACGGACGGAAGTGAGTGACATGATCTTTCGTAATGTGTATGTCATGGACATATAAAAAACCTGATATATCGTTTTCTTTTTTTTTTCGCAAATGCGCCTTGGCATTTGGGGTGGAAAGTAAGAATCGCAGAGAGCTCACCAAGAACCCCTACCAGAAAGCTAAATTTTAGTATAACACCTTAAACTTATCATGTGGTTTACCTCCATCTGGTATCGTCCGCCAAATGAAACCACAAATATATAGTCTAAAAATTTAGTGACGCCCCGGCCTTCCTAGTGGCATTCCCCAAAGATCAGTTTTAAATGACAATATGGCACCGCCTGATGACGACGATCCCGAGAATAAGAAAAAGAAATGTGAATTATGTGGTGATAATATTAGAACATCTGGTGTTGAGTGCTCTACATGCAAGTGCACACTGCACAGGAAGTGTTTTAGGTTAGTTTTCCGTACGACCAAAATAAATCCAGCAAATTCTAATTTATGCATCGACAGCAACTCTTTTAGATCTAATATTTGTATCAAATGAAGCGACAGTAAATAATACATGTACGTTAAGCGCTGATGCTGTTAGTGATCACAAACTTGTATTGTCTAAATTGTCCCCGTATCGACAAAAGTATCGTCAAAAGTTTGTGACATACCGTGATTATAAAAACTGAGATCATGATCTATTCATGATGGACTTACGCTCCATTCCTTGACAACACATCTACACCTATACTGTACTTCAAAGTATCGATGAAAAAGTAAGATTATTGACTGACTATGTTACATTGTTGTTCGACATTCATAAAATTACCGTCAGAGTTAGCAGGCCGCCAGCTCCCTGATTTACAGATAATCTTAAACTGATTTTCAAGGAGAAGGACAGGCCATTACACACTTACAAGTTGAATAGAACCGAACACCTTAGGCACTACAAAGAGATGAGGAACTTTGCATTGATGGCAATGAGAACAGAAAAACGTGCATATCTTAACTATTTGCATTCTCTGAGAAATAATAGGCAATTTTGGAAAACTCTGAAAAACATGAATATAAATAATTCCTCTTCCTTTTCACTTCCACCATCCTTAAGCGACCCTAATGAAATAAACAGGTCCTTCATATCTGCATATACTGGAAATAATGAATCTAATGCTCTTATTACCAGATATTACTCCAGCTTCACATTTAGCTTTGTTGACCAAGTGTTGTACTGGAGCATATATCGAAGATAAGATCAAATGCATGTGGCCCACATAAATTAAATCCATTGACACACATTAGAAACTGTTGTTTAGAGAAAGGATATTTTCCTCGACTTTGGAGAGGGGCTGTAGAATGTATGCCCTTTACCCAAGATCCCTGCTCCAACTGAGCTTGCTTATTTGAGACCTGTTAGTTTACTATGCATTCCATCCAAACTGTTATAAAAAATAGTTAATGAACAGCTAAGTCAGTATTCAATAGATCAAAATATTCGGCCAAAGCACCAGTCGGGTTTTAGGGGAGGGCATAACACAACCACTGCTCTTTTAAATCTTAATAACGAAACTAGCGCAGTTGCTGGCACGCTAACGCTATGCAAAATATTGCACGTTGATGTCTTTATTTAAAACCTCACGTAGCGCAGTTGCTGGTATGCTAATGCAATGCTAGCGATAACTTTATCCCTATCTCTAATCATTTTTTATCCTTTGGCATCTTTGATCTGGTATCTGGTATCAGGTATCTGGTATCTGGTATTTGGTATCTGGTGTCTGGTATCTGGTATCTGGTATCCGGTGTCTGGTATCTGATGTCTGGTATCTGGTATCTGGTGTCTGGTATCTGGTATTTGGTATCTGTTATCTCTTTATCTGGTATCTGGTATCAGGTATCTGGTATCAGGTATCTGGTATCTGGTATCTGGTATTTGGTATCTGGTGTCTGGTATCTGGTATCTGGTATCCGATGTCTGGTATCTGGTATCTGATGTCTGGTATCTGGTATCTGGTGTCTGGTGTCTGGTATCTGGTGTCTGGTATCTGGTATCTGGTGTCTGGTGTGTGGTATCTGGTATCTGGAATCTGGTATTTGGTATCTGTTATCTCTTTATCTGGTATCTGGTGTCTGGTATCTGATATCTGGTGTCTGGTATCTGGTATCTGGTGTGTGGTATCTGGTATCTGGTGTCTGGTGTCTGGGATCTGGTGTCTGGGATCTGGTGTCTGGTGTCTGGTGTCTGTTGTCTGGTGTCTGGTATCTGGTGTCTGATGTCTGGTGTTTGGTATCTGGTATCTGGTGTCTGGTATCAGGTATCTGGTATCTGGTATCTGGTGTCTAGTATCTGGTGTCTGGTATCTGGTGTCTCGTATCTAGTGTCTGGTGTCTGGTATCTGGTGTCTGGTATCAGGTATCAGGTATCTGGTATCTGGTATCTGGTACTTGGTATTTGGTATCTGATATCTGGTGTCTGGTATCCGGTGTCTGGTTTCTGGTATCTGGTATCTGGTATCTGGTGTCTGGTATCTGGTGTCTGGTATCTGGTATCTGGTGTCTGGTATCTGGTATCTCGTATGTGGTGTCTGGTATCTGGTGTCTGGTATCTGGTATTTGGTATTTGGTATCTGTTATCTCTTTATTTGGTATCTGGTATCTCGTTTCTGGTATCTGCTATCTGGTGTCTGGTATCTGGTGTCTGGTATCTGGTATCTGGTGCCTGGTGTCTGGTATCTAGTATCTGGTGTCTGGTGTCTGGTATCTGGTATGTGGATCTGGTATCTGGTATCTGGTGTCTAGTATCTGGTATCTGATATCTGGTGTCTGGTGTCTGGTATCTGGTATCTGGTGTCTGGTATCTGGTGTCTGGTATCTGGTGTCTGGTATCTGGTATCTGGTATCTGGTGTCTGGTATCTGGTATCTGGTATCTCGTATGTGGTGTCTGGTATCTGGTGTGTGGTATCTGGTATTTGGTATTTGGTATCTGTTATCTTTTTATCTGGTATCTGGTGTCTGGTATCTGGTATCTCGTTTCTGGTATCTGGTGTCTGGTATCTGGTGTCTGGTATCTAGTATCTGGTATCTGGTGTCTGGTGTCTGGTATCTGGTATCTGGTTTCTGGTATCTGGTATCCGGTGTCTAGTATCTGGTATCTAGTATCTGGTATGTGGATCTGGTATCTGGTTTCTGGTATCTGGTATCTGGTGTCTGGTATCTGGTGTCTGGTATCTGGTATCCGGTGTCTGGTGTCTGGTAACTGGTGTCTGGTATCTGGTATCTGGTTTCTGGTATCTGGTATCTGGTACCTGTCATCTTTTATAAGTTTTCATTTTTCGTTTTCCGTTTTCCGTTTCCGTTTTCCGTTGTCCGTTTTCCGTTGTCCGTTTTTCGTTCTTCGTTTATCGTTTTTGGTTTTTCGTTTTTCATTTTTCATTTTTCGTTTTTCATTTTTCATTCTTCATATTTCATTTTTTATATTTCATTTTTCATTTTTCATTTTGCATTTTTCATTATTCATTCATTTTTCATTTTTTAATGTCGCATGTGTCACCATTAATAGCACACAATGGCATTATAAAATCTTCGATATAGCATTAATGCCCTCTATAAAATTGTATGACAAACTCAGATTTATGTGAGGAGCCGGCAACGTCGCATGTGTCACCATAAATAACACACAATGGCATTATAAAATCTTCGATATAGCATTAATGCCCTCTATAAAATTGTATGACAAACTCAGATTTATGTGAGGAGCCGGCAACGTCGCATGTGTCACCATAAATATCACACAATGGCATTATAAAATCTTCGATATAGCATTAATGCCCTCTATAAAATTTTATGACAAACTCAGATTTATGTGAGGAGCCGGCAACGTCGCATGTCTCACCATAAATAACACACAATGGCATTATAAAATGTTCGATATAGCATTAATGCCCTCTATAAAATTGTATGACAAACTCCGATTTATGTGAGGATCCGGCAACGTCGCATGTCTAGCTACCGCACTTACAAAAAATGGCGCTTGACACTTGACATATGTGAACCGTGTTCGCCTAAGGATAGCACGTTCTTTCTTCAGTGTAAATGTTTTATGATTTAACAGGAATGAAAATTATGTTTACCTTTTTAAATCTGCTGACGATTAATAAGGGTACCTCTCAAACTTCTTCAAGGATGAAATACATTATCACGATAGATATACACTGAGGCACTTCGTCTGAACCGAAAAACTGTAACACTATGCACCGGGTATCACTAGACTGTTGTTATTTGTTATTATATTATGCTATAAGCACAAAGTCTTGCTCAAATGTTGTGGATTTCTGGTCTCTTCAGGAATTGATCTTTGGCACTAATTAGGTCTTACAATCATATTTGTCGTATTTAAGCTGATGATGACTTCTACAAATTGCTAACCGTCACACCCGATTCCACTACATAGTTGGGGGTAAAAGACAGGAATGAAAATTGTTTACCTCATTTAAATTTGCTGACGATTAATAAGGCTACCTTTTAAACCGCTCTCAAACGTCTTGAAAGATGAACTAAATTATCTATAGATACACTGCGGTACGTCGTCTGAACCGAAAAACACTCTGCACCACTAGACACTTGCAAGACACACTGCTATAAGCACAAAGTTTTGCTATATTGTGGACTTGTTGCCTTTTTAGGATAGATCCATATAAACGTTCATCTAAAATTATGCCACTCATTAGGGTTTACAATCATATTTATCGTATTGAAAGTGATGATGACTTTTGTAAACAAATCGCTAAACGTCAAAGCCTAAATGCTTAGCTGCCGGTAAAATTACATCGTTGCCAAGGCATACTTGATTATCATTATAATAATGGCTATAGTCCGGTCCGTTTAGACTATGAAATATAGAAATTTTGAATCTTTTCGAAAATGTTGATTTTCACGCGTAAAAAAGGACAATTCTATTTGGCGTGATCCAATATTCGATGAAGCGACCAACATAAAGCCGAAAATGGCACGTTTCGGACGTTCCGCTCGCACTCGCTCGCTTTCGTAATACGATTATACCTACATTACCCCGCCTAACAGGAATCGCGAATCTGGAGGGGAAATTCAAAATTGAAACTTCAAACTAAAAATATCTGCATATCTTTGAATTTTCTAATCTGCCGAGTTTAAAAAATGCGATCGGGTAACGTGTCATATGTCGGTTTAATCAGGAGACTTTGGTCTTTCGTTTTGCGAAAAAAAATCGTAGCTACGTCGCTCCGTAACGCAGGTCCGTATCGACGAAGACAAAGTACGCCGAAAAACGGCTGTCATCGGTACTTTTGAGGCGCTCAAAGTTTACTTTTTCGAAATTTGACGGTAATTCTAACGGTCAGAATCGTTTCCTCAGCTCATTATCGTTATATTTCGATAGCTGTATAATTTTTACTCGCTCACGTACGGTAGTAATAGGCGAACACAGAGTCGGATGACAAAGTGACTTTTTCGCGCGTCGAAAATTAGCGTGTTGTCGGGCAATTTTTAAAAAATCGAAACTTTCGAACGACAAGGGATAAAGGAAAAAAAAAGACGCTATCTTTGAGTCCGATGTCCGGGCTTTCTCACGGAAAAATCGTCAGGTTCGTAGCTCCTTTATCTTCGGAGGAGATAGAAAAAGCGCGTCGAACGGCACGAAAATCTACCGATTTTTCAACTTTACCGGCCATTTTCGATCGCGTCCGTTCCTCCTACCGCGACAACTCTCGCTCCACCGTAAAGCGCCGAGTTTCTAGTTTCCGAAACGGTATCGTTTTCCTTCCGAACGTTCCGCGAACCCGGAAAAAAACCGGAAAAATCGGAAAGTAGCGCGTAGTCGAGGAAATCAAAAAAATCGAAATTTTCGAACGAAAAGGCATAAAGAAAAAAAAAGAAAGCCGCTATCTTTGAGCCCGAAGCCGGGGTTTTCTCGGGCAAAAATCGCCAGGTTCGCAGCTCCTTTGTCTTCGGCGGAAACCTATGTTGAACGTCGGACAGAACGAAAATCTACCGGTTTTTTCGACTTTACCGGCCGTTTTCGATCCGATCCGTTCCTCTCACCGCGACGGCTCCCGCTCCCCCGTAAAGCGCCGAGTTTCTACTTTCCGAAACGGTACCTCTTTCCCTCCGGACTTTTCGCGAACCGGGAAAAAAAACGGAAAAACCGCGTCGACGTCATACGACAATTTCCGAACCACTACCAATTATACCAATTACTACCAAATCGAACAAAAGATCACCGCTTAATATTATCGACTAGCGCAGTTTCTGGCATGCTAACGCTATGCCAAATATTGTACGTTGATGTGTTTATTTAAAACCTCACGTAGCGCAGTTGCTGGTATGCTAATGCAATGCTAGCGATAACTATCTCTAATCATTTTTTATCCTTTGGCATCTTTGATCTGGTATCTGGTATCAGGTATCTGGTATCTGGTATCCGGTATCCGGTGTCTGGTATCTGGTATCTGGTATCAGGTATCTGGTGTCTGATATCTGGTATCCGGTATCCGGTGTCTGGTATCTGGTATCTGGTATCTGGTATCTGGTGTCTGGTATCTGATGTCTGGTATCTGGTATCCGGTATCTGGTGTCTGGCATCTGGTATCTGGTATCTGGTGTCTGGTGTCTGGTATCTGATGTCTGGTATCTGGTGTCTGGTATCTGGTATCTGGTATCTGGTATCTGGTATCTGGTATCTGGTGTCTGGTATCTGGTATTTGGTGTCTGGTATCTGGTATTTGGTATCTGTTATCTCTTTATCTGGTATCTGGTTTCTGGTGGCTGGTATCTGGTATCTGGTATCTCGTATCTGGTGTTTGGTATCTGGTATCTGGTGTCTGGTGTCTGGTATCTGGTATCTCGTATCTGGTATCTGGTTTCTGGTGTCTGGTATCTGATGTCTGGTATCCGGTATCCGGTGTCTGGTATCTGGTATCTGGTATCTGGTGTCTGGTATCTGATGTCTGGTATCTGGTATCCGGTATCTGGTGTCTGGCATCTGGTATCTGGTATCTGGTGTCTGGTATCTGATGTCTGGTATCTGGTGTCTGGTGTCTGGTATCTGGTATCTGGTATCTGGTGTCTGGTATCTGGTATTTGGTATCTGTTATCTCTTTATCTGGTATCTGGTTTCTGGTGGCTGGTATCTGGTATCTGGTATCTCGTATCTGGTGTTTGGTATCTGGTATCTGGTGTCTGGTATCTGGTATCTGGTATCTCGTATCTGGTTTCTGGTGTCTGGTATCTGATGTCTGGTATCTGGTATCTGGTGTCTGGTGTCTGGTATCTGGTATCTGGTGTCTGGTATCTGGTGTCTGGTATCTGGTGTCTGGTGTCTGGTATCTGGTATCTGGTATCTCGTATCTGGTATATGGTTTCTGGTATCTGATGTCTGGTATCTGGTGTCTGGTGTCTGGTATCTGGTATCTGGTATCTGGTATCTGGTGTCTGGTATCTGGTGTCTAGTATCTGGTTTCTGGTATCTGTTATCTTTTATAAGATATCAGTTTTCATTTTTCATTTTTCTATTTTAATTTTTAATTTTTCATTTTTAATTTTTCTATTTTAATTTTTAATTTTTAATTTTTAATTTTTAATTTTTAATTTTTAATTTTTAATTTTTAATTTTTAATTTTAATTTTTAATTTTTAATTTTTCGATTTTTCGATTTTTCGATTTTTCGATTTTTCGATTTTTCGATTTTTCGATTTTTCGATTTTTCGATTTTTCGATTTTTCGATTTGATTTTTTGATTTTGATTTTTGATTTTTGATTTTGATTTTTAATTTTCAATTTTTCATTTTTCATTTTTCATTTTTCATTCTTCAGATTTCAGTTTTCATTTTTTAGTTTTCAGTTATCAGTTATTTGTTATCTGTTATCTGTTTTCTTTTATCTGTTACTTTGTATCTGTTATCTGTCATCTTTTATCTGTTATAAGTTATCTGTTATCTGTTATATGTTACCACCTGTTACCTGTTACCACCTTTTACCTGTTATCTGTTATTTTCCATATAGCATTGAAAATATCCTGTATACAATTGTATAACAGACTCAGATTTATGTGAGATGCCGGCAACGTCGCATGTGTTGTTGTTAATACCATACATGGCGTTATAAAATCTTCCATGTAGCAAATTGTATAGCAGACTTAGATTTATATGAGGATCGTCGCATAAATCTAGCTATAACACGACTTGCAAAAAAATGGCGCTTGACACTGACATATGTCAACCGTGTTCGTCTATGGATAGCACTGGACTATGCTTTCTTCAGTGTATATGTTTTCTGTTTTGTAATGTCAATGTCATTGTCATAGGTAATTTTTTCTAACCTGGAAAATGAAATGTATTTTGTTTAAAATTAAAATTCAATAACTCCTATTGTGAGATGTGCGCATCTACAACATAATGAAAGGAAAAATTAAGATTCTGAAAGTTAATTCCTAAATATCATAGTAAGGAAATCCGTAAAACTAAAAAAAAAGTAAGCATAAACACCTTGAGAAAACTTCTTCCGTATCAAGTGGTTAAAGTGGAGTTTTAAAACAATTTTTGTTGAAAATAAGGCCGTTAGTTTACCAGCAGGTATGTAACTGAGCGATCCGCTAATGTGTGTGTATCTTGCTTATAAAAAATGCTGTATTTAGATATTGCTATTCACATGAGATACCGTTCTTTGATAGGATATTTTCAAATTGAACTTTTGTCTTATTTTTACTATTTATTGCAGGAGAACAGTTGTTGAACCAGGTCCTGGTGCATACTTATGTAGTTGTCACTTTGTGGATGGGAAAAAAGAAAATAGACCTACATTGTTTAGGTATAATAGGGAGAAGCAATTGAACTTTCCATCGCCAGAAAGAAGAACCCGTAAAAATAACAACAATGTGAAAATTGAACTCTATAATATGTTACTTCAAATTGGGCCCTTTTAAGGGATGTATGTAATAATTATGTGATCTGCAAAAATAAAAATAGTTTAGATACAACACATGGCATCATAAATTATTTTAATGTAGAGTTCAGTACTCGTATAGGTAACTTTCACTCCCCTGGCAGGCTTAATCTAAGCGATATCACAAATATGTCTATACCAAGTTACGATTATACTGTGCAAGAGTACTTCTTACAAATTTTGACAAGTAATGGTGTCTGTTGTTTTGACAAGTCTTGGAAGTCACAAGTTCTTAAAGCAGCTACATTCTAAATCGATTTAGATCAAAATAAACAACTGCAGTGGCTGTGAAAGTCTTAGTAATTTTGAAAACTTTGGTAGTAGATATGATTATCAATGCTATTTTTCAGCGCTTTGCATATTCCTTCATCTGCTTGATAATATTTGCCAATCGAAGGGATAGATGACAAGTTTGTTTACTTATTTTCCATTTATACATACTACTCAGGTGAGATACTACTACTACAAGGTTTTTACAATATTTATGAGTTGGTTGGTGGTAAAGTTCTTCGTTTGGGAAAAATTCAACAGAAGCAGATGAACAATGCTCGCTTTATGATCTGGAGAAAAATGTGCTATCGCTTTAAAATAAAATTTCCTCTATTTTTTTTAATGTTGTATGATTATGATCAATCAATTAGAAACATGACATATAATAATAACATCTCTAAAAATTAGACCAGAAGCTTGAAATTATTAAGTACTATAGTTGTTGGACAGTAAGTAATAGTATCGCTTGAAAATGAAATTTTGTAATCTGTTTCCTCTGATTCAATAATGAATTTTTCTGTAATCTATGATTAAGATCAGTCTTAGAAACAGGACAGATGTTAGTATCCTTGAAATTAGACATATAATAACAACATCTTTAAAAACAGAATAGAAATTTGAAATCATCAAGTGCTATAGTTTTTTGACAAGTAATGGTGTCTGTTGTTTTGACAAGTCTTGGAAGTGACAAGTCCTTAAAGCAGCTACATTCTAATTCGAAGTACATACATTCTGCATTGAGATCAAAATAAACAACTGCAGTGGCTGTGAAAGTCTTAGTAATTTTGAAAACTTTGGTAGTAGATATGATTATCAATGCTATTTTTCAGCGCTTTGCATATTCCTTCATCTGCTTGATAATATGTGCCACTGTTAGCCAGCTAATAGGTCTACATATTTAGATACATTGAACTGAGGGTCAAGACTGAACTCTTACTGAACTTCATAGAAGTGACTGACTACTTACGTTTGCAATAGAAACACATAAACTGTAAACACTTCACACAACACTTTCACTATTTGTAGCTGCGATTGCTTGTTCTAAGCTTCTAATTAATCCTTATTAACGGGAGCCTCATTATTAAGATTTCGATAATGTTTACATTCATACATTGTAGGTTAGAAATCGGAGGTGATGCAATCAGACATACGCTTTATATCAATCGGTTGGAAAAGCGGAGCTTTATGCCATATTGTAAAATTATAACATGAATAGGGGCTTACAATCATATTTTTATCGTATTTATAAACCGATGATGATTTCAATAAATTGATGAACGTCAAAGAATAATTGCAGCCTTTGGCGGTTGACATCGCAATCTGTAAACATAGAAAACTACTAGATTCATACGATTTTAATGGCTCTAGTCCGGTCCGTTTAGACAATGGAATATAAAAATTTTGAATCTTTTCGAAAATGTTTATTTTCACGCGTAAAAAAGGACAATGGTATTCGGCGTGATCCTATATTCGATGAAGCGACCGACATAAAGCCGAAAATAGCACGTTTCGGACGTTTCGCTCGCACTCGCTCGCTTTCGTAATACGATCGTATCTACAATACCCCGCCTAACAGGAATCCGGGGATCTGGAGGGGAAATTCAAAATTGAAACGTCAAACTAAAAATGTGTGCATATCTTTGAATTTTTGTAATCTGCCGAGTTTAAAAAATGCGATCGGGTAACGTGTCGTATGTCGGTTTAATCAGGAGACTTTGGCCTTTCGTTTTGCGAAAAAAAATCGTAGCCACGTCGCTCCGTAACGCAGGTCCGTATCGACGAAGACAAAGTACGCCGAAAAAACGGTTGTCATCGGTACTTTTGAGGCGCTCAAAATTTACTTTTTCGAAATTTGACGGTAATTCTAACGGTCAGAATCGCTTCGTCAGCTCATTATCGTTATTTTTCGATAGCTGTATAATTTTTACTCGCTCACGTACGGTAGTAATAAGCGAGGACAGAGCCGGATGACAAGGTGACTTTTTCACGCGTCGAAAAGTAGCGTATTGTCGAGGAATTTTTAAAAAATCGAAACTTTTCAACGTAAACGAATAATGATGATGAAAATAGTATTAAAAGAGTGTCCGAAGCATGGGCTTTCTCACGCAAAAATCGTCAGGTTCGTAGCTCCTTTATCTTCGGAGGAGATAGCTGATTTACGGCGAAGCAGCGCGCTTTATACGCAAAAAAGTCATTCTTGACGACGTTCGAGGTTCGTTTATTCGAAACGGGTACCGTAAACGAAAAAACGTCTCTCCGCGTAATTTGTAGCGCTCGCCGAGATGTACGAAACGCGGCACGCGAAATTCCTTTTCTCTTCGGCATAAGGGAGATAGCGTAGTTTTCAAGGCGATTCGTCATTTTTGTCGCTTTTTTTTCGAACATTTCTAGAAAAAAAACCGAGACGCGGAACCGAACAGATTTAGCTAATAGGCACGTATTTTTCGTTTAGCTATCGAACGAGACCGATCTCGAGTCGATATTTCGATAAACGGCGAAACCAGTGTGAAATAACGCCGCGTACCGTCCGAAAAACGGTCGATTTTTCGACTTTACCGGCCGTTTTCGATCCGATCCGTTCCTCTCGCCGCGACGGCTCTCGCCCGCCCGTAAAGCGCCGAGTTTCTAGTTTCCGAAACGGTACCTCCTTCCTTCCGAACGTTTCGCGAACCGGGAAAAAACCGAAAAAACCGCGTCGACGTCGCCCGCCCAAAATTTCTAACGTCACGTGACCTCTTCCTTAAAACAATCGATCACCGCTTAATATAGTCGACTAGCGCAGTTTCTGGCATGCTAACGCTATGCCAAATATTGTACGTTGATGTCTTTATTTAAAACCTCACGTAGCGCAGTTGCTGGTATGCTAATGCAATGCTAGCGATAACTATCTCTAATCATTTTTTATCCTCTGGCATCTTTGATCTGGTATCTGGTATCAGGTATCTGGTATCTGGTATCTGGTATCCGGTATCCGGTGTCTGGTATCTGGTATCAGGTATCTGGTGTCTGGTATCTGATATCTGGTATCTGGTATCCGGTATCCGGTGTCTGGTATCTGGTATCTGGTATCTGGTGTCTGGTATCTGATGTCTGGTATCTGGTATCCGGTATCTGGTGTCTGGCATCTGGTATCTGGTGTCTGGTGTCTGGTATCTGACGTCTGGTATCTGGTGTCTGGTGTCTGGTATCTGGTATCTGGTATCTGGTATCTGGTGTCTGGTATCTGGTATTTGGTATCTGTTATCTCTTTATCTGGTATCTGGTTTCTGGTGGCTGGTATCTGGTATCTCGTATCTGGTGTTTGGTATCTGGTATCTGGTATCTGATGTCTGGTATCCGGTGTCTGGTATCTGGTATCTGGTATCTGGTGTCTGGTATCTGATGTCTGGTATCTGGTATCCGGTATCTGGTGTCTGGCATCTGGTATCTGGTATCTGGTGTCTGGTATCTGATGTCTGGTATCTGGTGTCTGGTGTCTGGTATCTGGTATCTGGTATCTGGTGTCTGGTATCTGGTATTTGGTATCTGTTATCTCTTTATCTGGTATCTGGTTTCTGGTGGCTGGTATCTGGTATCTGGTGTTTGGTATCTGGTATCTGGTGTCTGGTATCTGGTATCTCGTATCTGGTATCTGGTTTCTGGTGTCTGGTATCTGATGTCTGGTATCTGGTATCTGGTGTCTGGTGTCTGGTATCTGGTGTCTGGTATCTGGTGTCTGGTGTCTGGTATCTGGTATCTGGTATCTCGTATCTGGTATCTGGTTTCTGGTATCTGATGTCTGGTATCTGGTGTCTGGTGTCTGGTATCTGGTATCTGGTGTCTGGTATCTGGTGTCTAGTATCTGGTTTCTCGTATCTGTTATCTTTTATAAGTTATCAGTTTTCATTTTTCATTTTTCTATTTTAATTTTTAATGTTTCATTTTTAATTTTTCTATTTTAATTTTTAATTTTTAATTTTTAATTTTTAATTTTTCGATTTTTCGATTTTTCGATTTTTCGATTTTTCGATTTTTCGATTTTTCGATTTTTCGATTTTTCGATTTTTCGATTTTTCGATTTTTCGATTTTTCGATTTTTCGATTTTTCGATTTTTCGATTTTTCGATTTTTCGATTTTTCGATTTTTCGATTTTTCGATTTTTCGATTTTTCGATTTTTCGATTTTTCGATTTTTCGATTTTTCGATTTTTCGATTTTTCGATTTTTCGATTTTCGATTTTCGATTTTTCGATTTTTCGATTTTTCGATTTTTCGATTTTTCGATTTTTCGATTTTTCGATTTTTCGATTTTTCGATTTGATTGATTTTTGATTTTTGATTTTTGATTTTTAATTTTCAATTTTCAATTTTTCATTTTTCATTTTTCATTCTTCAGATTTCAGTTTTCATTTTTTAGTTTTCAGTTATCAGTTATTTGTTATCTGTTATCTGTTCTTTTATCTGTTACTTTTTATCTGTTATCTGTCATCTTTTATCTGTTATAAGTTATCTGTTATCTGTTATATGTTACCACCTGTTACCTGTTACCACCTTTTACCTGTTATCTGTTATTTTCCATATAGCATTGAAAATATCCCGTATACAATTGTATAACAGACTCAGATTTATGTGAGATGCCGGCAACGTCGCATGTGTTGTTGTTAATACCATACATGGCGTTATAAAATCTTCCATGTAGCAAATTGTATAGCAGACTTAGATTTATATGAGGATCGTCGCATAAATCTAGCTATAACACGACTTGCAAAAAAATGGCGCTTGACACTGACATATGTCAACCGTGTTCGTCTATGGATAGCAGTGGACTATGCTTTCTTCAGTGTATATGTTTTCTGTTTTGTAATGTCAATGTCATTGTCATAGGTAATTTTTTCTAACCTGGAAAATGAAATGTATTTTGTTTAAAATTAAAATTCAATAACTCCTATTGTGAGATGTGTGCATCTACAACATAATGAAAGGAAAAATTAAGATTCTGAAAGTTAATTCCTAAATATCATAGAAAGGAAATCCGTAAAACTAAAAAAAAAGTAAACATAAACACCTTGAGAAAATTTCTTCCGTATCAAGTGGTTAAAGTGGAGTTTTAAAACAATTTTTGTTGAAAATAAGGCCGTTAGTTTACAAGCAGGTATGTAACTGAGCGATCCGCTAATGTGTGTGTATCTTGCTTATAAAAAATGCTGTATTTAGATATTGCTATTCATATGAGCTACCGTTCTTTGATAGGATATTTTCAAATTGAACTTTTGTCTTATTTTTACTATTTATTGCAGGAGAACAGTTGTTGAACCAGGTCCTGGTGCATACTTATGTAGTTGTCACTTTGTGGATGGGAAAAAAGAAAATAGACCTACATTGTTTAGGTATAATAGGGAGAAGCAATTGAACTTTCCATCGTCAGAAAGAAGAACCCGTAAAAATAACAACAATGTGAAAATTGAACTCTATAATATGTTACTTCAAATTGGGCCCTTTTAAGGGATGTATGTAATAATTATGTGATCTGCAGAAATAAAAATAGTTTAGATACAACACATGGCATCATAAATTATTTTAATGTAGAGTTCAGTACTCGTATAGGTAACTTTCACTCCCCTGGCAGGCTTAATCTAAGCGATATCACAAATATGTCTATACCAAGTTACGATTATACTGTGCAAGAGTACTTATCTTACAAATTTTGACAAGTAATGGTGTCTGTTGTTTTGACAAGTCTTGGAAGTCACAAGTTCTTAAAGCAGCTACATTCTAAATCGATTTAGATCAAAATAAACAACTGCAGTGGCTGTGAAAGTCTTAGTAATTTTGAAAACTTTGGTAGTAGATATGATTATCAATGCTATTTTTCAGCGCTTTGCATATTCCTTCATCTGCTTGATAATATTTGCCAATCGAAGGGATAGATGACAAGTTTGTTTACTTATTTTCCATTTATACATACTACTCAGGTGAGATACTACTACTACAAGGTTTTTACAATATTTATGAGTTTGTTGGTGGTAAAGTTCTTCGTTTGGGAAAAATTCAACAGAAGCAGATGAACAATGCTCGCTTTATGATCTGGAGAAAAATGTGCTATCGCTTTAAACTAAAATTTCCTCTATTTTTTTTAATGTTGTATGATTATGATCAATCAATTAGAAACATGACATATAATAATAACATCTCAAAAAATTAGACCGGAAGCTTGAAATTATTAAGTACTATAGTTGTTGGACAGTAAGTAATAGTATCGCTTGAAAATCAAATTTTGTAATCTGTTTCCTCTGATTCAATAATGAATTTTTCTGTAATCTATGATTAAGATCAGTCTTAGAAACAGGACAGATGTGAGTATCCTTGAAATTAGACATATAATAATAACATCTTTAAAAACAGAATAGAAATTTGAAATCATCAAGTGCTATAGTTTTTTGACAAGTAATGGTGTCTGTTGTTTTGACAAGTCTTGGAAGTGACAAGTCCTTAAAGCAGCTACATTCTAAATCGAAGTACATACATTCTGCATTGAGATCAAAATAAACAACTGCAGTGGCTGTGAAAGTCTTAGTAATTTTGAAAACTTTGGTAGTAGATATGATTATCAATGCTATTTTTCAGCGCTTTGCATATTCCTTCATTTGCTTGATAATATGTGCCACTGTTAGCCAGCTAATAGGTCTACATATTTAGATACATTGAACTGAGGGTCAAGACTGAACTCTTACTGAACTTCATAGAAGTGACTGACTACTTACGTTTGCAATAGAAACACATAAACTGTAAACACTTCACAACACTTTCACTATTTGTAGTTGCGATTGCTTTTCTAAGCTTCTAATTAATCCTTATTAACGGGAGCCTCATTGTTAAGATTTCGATAATGTTTACATTCATACATTGTAGGTTAGAATGATGCAATGTGATGCAATCAGACATACGCTTTATATCAATCGGTTAGAAAAGCGGAGCTTTATGCCATATTGTAAAATTATAACATGAATAGGGGCTTACAATCATATTTTTATAGTATTTATAAACCGATGATGATTTCAATAAATTGATGAACGTCAAAGAATAATTGCAGCCTTTGGCGGTAGACATCGCAATCTGTAAAAATAAAAAACTACTAGATTCATCCGATTTTAATGGCTCTAGTCCGGTCCGTTTAGACAATGGAATATAGAAATTTTGAATCTTTTCGAAAATGTTGATTTTCACGCGCAAAAAAGGACAATTCTATTTGGCGTGATCCAATATTGGATGCAGCGATAGTCATGAAGCCGAAAATGGCACGTTTTTGACGTTCCGCTCGCACTCGCTCGCTTTCGTAATACGATCATATCTACAATACCCCGCCTAACAGGAATCCGGGGATCTGGAGGGGAAATTCAAAATTGAAACGTCAAACTAAAATTATCTGCATATCTTTAAATTTTGTAATCTGCCGAGTTTAAAAAATGCGATCGGGTAACGTGTCGTATGTCGGTTTAATCAGGAGACTTTGGCCTTTCGTTTTGCGAAAAAAAATCGTAGCCACGTCGCTCCGTAACGCAGGTCCGTATCGACGAAGACAAAGTACGCCGAAAAACGGTTGTCATCGGTACTTTTGAGGCGCTCAAAGTTTACTTTTTCGAAATTTGACGGTAATTCTGACGGTCAGAATCGTTTCGTCAGCTCATTATCGTTATTTTTCGATAGCTGTATAATTTTTACTCGCTCACGTACGGTAGTAATAAGCGAGGACAGAGCCGGATGACAAGGTGACTTTTTCACGCGTCGAAAAGTTGCGTATTGTCGAGGAATTTTTAAATAATCGAAACTTTTCAACGTAAACGAATAATGATGATGAAAATAGTATTAAAAGAGTGTCCGAAGCATGGACTTTCGCACGCAAAAATCGTCAGGTTCGTAGCTCCTTTATCTTCGGAGGAGATAGCTGATATACGGTGAAGCAGCGCGCTTTATACGCAAAAAAGTCATTCTTGACGACGTTCGAGGTTCGTTTATTCGGAACGGGTACCGTAAACGAAAAAACGTCTCTCCGCATAATTTGTAGCGCTCGCCGAGATGTACGAAACGTGGTGCGCGAAATTCCTTTTCTCTTCGGCATAAGGGAGATATCGTACTTTTCCAGGCGATTCGTCGTTTTTGTCGCATTTTTTTATAACATTTCTAGAAAAAAAACCGAAACGCGGAACCGAACAGATTTAGCTAATAGGCACGTATTTTTCGTTTAGCTATCGAACGAGACCGATCTCGAGTCGATATATCGATAAACGGCGAAACCAGTGTGAAATAACGCCGCGTACCGTCCGGAAAACGGTCGATTTTTCGACTTTACCGGCCGTTTTCGATCCGATCCGTTCCTCTCGCCGCGACGGCTCTCGCCCGCCCGTAAAGCGCCGAGTTTCTAGTTTCCGAAACGGTACCTCCTTCTTTCCGAACGTTTCGCGAACCGGGAAAAAACCGAAAAAACCGCGTCGACGTCGCCCGCCCAAAATTTCTAACGTCACGTGACCTCTTCCTTAAAACAATCGATCACCGCTTAATATAGTCGACTAGCGCAGTTTCTGGCATGCTAACGCTATGCCAAATATTGTACGTTGATGTCTTTATTTAAAACCTCACGTAGCGCAGTTGCTGGTATGCTAATGCAATGCTAGCGATAACTATCACTAATCATTTTCTATCCTTTGGCATCTTTGATCTGTTAACTGGTATCTGGTGTATGGTGTCTGGTATCTGGTATCTGGTATCAGGTATCTGGTATCTGGTATTTGGTATCCGGTGTCTGGTATCTGGTATCTGGTATCAGGTATCCGGTATCCGGTGTCTGGTATTTGGTATCTGGTATCTGGTATCTGATGTCTGGTATCTGGTATCCGGTATCTGGTGTCTGGCATCTGGTATCTGGTATCTGGTGTCTGGTATCTGGTATCTGGTATCTGGAATCTGGTATCTGGTATCTGGTATCCGGTATCTGATGTCTGGTATCTGGTGTCTTTATCTGGTATCTGGTATCTGATGTCTGGTGTCTGGTATCTGGTATCTGGTATCCGGTGTCTGGTATCTGGTATCTGGTAACAGGTATCTGGTGTCTGGTGTCTGGTATCTGGTATCTGGTGTCTGGCATCTGGTATCTGGTGTCTGGAATCTGATGTCTGGTATCAGGTATCTGGTATCTGGTATCTGGTATCTGGTGTCTGGCATCTGGTATCTGGTATCTGGTATGTGGATCTGGTATCTGGTATCCGGTGTCTGGTGTATGGTGTCTGGCATCTGGTATCTGCTATCTGGTATCTGGTGTCTGGTATCTGGTGTCTGGTATCTGGTGTCTGGTGTCTGGTATCTGGTATCTGGCATCTCGTATTTGGTATCTGGTGTCTGGTATCTGGTATCTGGTATCTGGAATCATATATCTGGTATCTGGTATCTGATGTCTGGTATCTGGTATCTGGTGTCTGGTATCTGGTATCTGGTATTTGGTATGTTATCTCTTTATCTGGTATCTGGTGTCTGGTATCTGGTGTCTGGTATCTGGTATCTGGTATCTCGTATCTGGTATCTGGTATCAGGTATCTGATGTTTGGTATCTGGTATCTGGTGTCTGGTATCTGATGTCTGGTATCTGGTGTCTGGTATCTGGTATCTGGTGTCTGGTATCTGGTATCTGGTGTCTGGTGTCTGGTATCTGGTATTTGGTATCTGTTATCTCTTTATCTGGTATCTGGTTTCTGGTGTCTGGTATCTGGTATCTGGTGTCTGGTATCTGGTGGCTGGTATCTGGTATCTGGTATCTCGTATCTGGTGTTTGGTATCTGGTATCTGGTGTCTGGTATCTGGTATCTGGTATTTGGTATCTCGTATCTGGTTTCTGGTGTCTGGTATCTGATGTCTGGTATCTGGTGTCTGGTGTCTGGTATCTGGCATCTGGTATCTGGTGTCTGGTATCTGGTGTCTGGTGTCTGGTATCTGGTATCTGGTATCTCGTATCTGGTATCTGGTTTCTGGTGTCTGGTATCTGGTGTCTGGTATCTGGTATCTGGTATCTGGTATTTGGTATGTTATCTCTTTATCTGGTATCTGGTTTCTGGTGTCTGGTATCTGGTGTCTGGTATCTGGTGTCTGGTATCTGGTATCTCGTATCTGGTATCTGGTATCAGGTATCTGATGTTTGGTATCTGGTATCTGGTGTCTGGTATCTGATGTCTGGTATCTGGTGTCTGGTGTCTGGTATCTGGTATCTGGTGTCTGGTATCTGGTATCTGGTATCTGGTGTCTGGTGTCTGGTATCTGGTATTTGGTATCTGTTATCTCTTTATCTGGTATCTGGTTTCTGGTGTCTGGTATCTGGTATCTGGTGTCTGGTATCTGGTGGCTGGTATCTGGTATCTGGTATCTGGTATCTCGTATCTGGTGTTTGGTATCTGGTATCTGGTATCTGGTGTCTGGTATCTGGTATCTGGTATTTGGTATCTCGTATCTGGTTTCTGGTGTCTGGTATCTGATGTCTGGTATCTGGTGTCTGGTGTCTGGTATCTGGCATCTGGTATCTGGTGTCTGGTATCTGGTGTCTGGTGTCTGGTATCTGGTATCTGGTATCTCGTATCTGGTATCTGGTTTCTGGTGTCTGGTGTCTGGTGTCTGGTATTTGATGTCTGGTATCTGGTATCTGGTGTCTGGTATCTGGTATCTGGTATCTGGTGTCTGGTATCTGGTATCTGGTATCTGGTGTCTTAGTATCTGGTTTCTGGTATCTGCTATCTGGTATCTGTTATCTTTTATAAGTTATCAGTTTTCATTTTTCTATTTTAATTTTTAATTTTTCATTTTTAATTTTTCTATTTTAATTTTTAATTTTTAATTTTTAATTTTTCGATTTTTCGTTTTTTCGATTTTTCGATTTTTCGATTTTTCGATTTTTCGATTTTTCGATTTTTCGATTTTTCGATTTTTCGATTTTTCGATGTTTCGATGTTTCGATTTTTCGATTTTTCGATTTTTCGATTTTTCGATTTTTCGATTTTTCGATTTTTCGATTTTTCGATTTTTCGATTTTTCGATTTTTCGATTTTTCGATTTTTCGATTTTTCGATTTTTCGATTTTTCGATTTTTTGATTTTTCGATTTTTCGATTTTTCGATTTTTCGATTTTTCGATTTTTCGATTTGATTTTTGATTTTTGATTTTTGATTTTTGATTTTTGATTTTTGATTTTTAATTTTCAATTTTCAATTTTTCATTTTTCATTTTTCATTTTTCATTCTTCAGATTTCAGTTTTCATTTTTTAGTTTTCAGTTATCAGTTATTTGTTATCTGTTACCTGTTTTCTTTTATCTGTTACTTTTTATCTGTTATCTGTCATCTTTTATCTTTTATCTGTTATAAGTTATCTGTTATATGTTACCACCTGTTACCTGTTACCACCTTCTACCTGTTATCTGTTGTCTGTTATCTTCCATATAGCATTGAAAATATCCTGTATACAATTGTATAACAGACTCAGATTTATGTGAGATGCCGGCAACGTCGCATGTGTTGTTGTTAATACCATACATGGCGTTATAAAATCTTCCATGTAGCAAATTGTATAGCAGACTTAGATTTATATGAGGATCGTCGCATAAATCTAGCTATAACACGACTTGCAAAAAAATGGCGCCTGACACTGACATATGTCAACCGTGTTCGTCTACGGATAGCAGTGGACTATGCTTTCTTCAGTGTATATGTTTTCTGTTTTGTAATGTCAATGTCATTGTCATAGGTAATTTTTTCTAACCTGGAAAATGAAATGTATTTTGTTTAAAATTAAAATTCAATAACTCCTATTGTGAGATGTGTGCATCTACAACATAATGAAAGGAAAAATTAAGATTCTGAAAGTTAATTCCTAAATATCATAGTAAGGAAATCCGTAAAACTAAGAAAAAAGTAAACATAAACACCTTGAGAAAACTTCTTCCGTATCAAGTGGTTAAAGTGGAGTTTTAAAACAATTTTTGTTGAAAATAAGGCCGTTAGTTTACAAGCAGGTATGTAACTGAGCGATCCGCTAATGTGTGTGTATCTTGCTTATAAAAAATGCTGTATTTAGATATTGCTATTCACATGAGTTACCGTTCTTTGATAGGATATTTTCAAATTGAACTTTTGTCTTATTTTTACTATTTATTGCAGGAGAACAGTTGTTGAACCAGGTCCTGGTGCATACTTATGTAGTTGTCACTTTGTGGATGGGAAAAAAGAAAATAGACCTACATTGTTTAGGTATAATAGGGAGAAGCAATTGAACTTTCCATCGCCAGAAAGAAGAACCCGTAAAAATAACAACAATGTGAAAATTGAACTCTATAATATGTTACTTCAAATTGGGCCCTTTTAAGGGATGTATGTAATAATTATGTGATCTGCAGAAATAAAAATAGTTTAGATACAACACATGGCATCATAAATTATTTTAATGTAGAGTTCAGTACTCGTATAGGTAACTTTCACTCCCCTGGCAGGCTTAATCTAAGCGATATCACAAATATGTCTATACCAAGTTACGATTATACTGTGCAAGAGTACTTATCTTACAAATTTTGACAAGTAATGGTGTCTGTTGTTTTGACAAGTCTTGGAAGTCACAAGTTCTTAAAGCAGCTACATTCTAAATCGATTTAGATCAAAATAAACAACTGCAGTGGCTGTGAAAGTCTTAGTAATTTTGAAAACTTTGGTAGTAGATATGATTATCAATGCTATTTTTCAGCGCTTTGCATATTCCTTCATCTGCTTGATAATATTTGCCAATCGAAGGGATAGATGACAAGTTTGTTTACTTATTTTCCATTTATACATACTACTCAGGTGAGATACTACTACTACAAGGTTTTTACAATATTTATGAGTTTGTTGGTGGTAAAGTTCTTCGTTTGGGAAAAATTCAACAGAAGCAGATGAACAATGCTCGCTTTATGATCTGGAGAAAAATGTGCTATCGCTTTAAAATAAAATTTCCTCTATTTTTTTTAATGTTGTATGATTATGATCAATCAATTAGAAACATGACATATAATAATAACATCTCAAAAAATTAGACCAGAAGCTTGAAATTATTAAGTACTATAGTTGTTGGACAGTAAGTAATAGTATCGCTTGAAAATCAAATTTTGTAATCTGTTTCCTCTGATTCAATAATGATTTTTTTTGTAATCTATGATTAAGATCAGTCTTAGAAACAGGACAGATGTGAGTATCCTTGAAATTAGACATATAATAATAACATCTTTAAAAACAGAATAGAAATTTGAAATCATCAAGTGCTATAGTTTTTTGACAAGTAATGGTGTCTGTTGTTTTGACAAGTCTTGGAAGTGACAAGTCCTTAAAGCAGCTACATTCTAAATCGAAGTACATACATTCTGCATTGAGATCAAAATAAACAACTGCAGTGGCTGTGAAAGTCTTAGTAATTTTGAAAACTTTGGTAGTAGATATGATTATCAATGCTATTTTTCAGCGCTTTGCATATTCCTTCATCTGCTTGATAATATGTGCCACTGTTAGCCAGCTAATAGGTCTACATATTTAGATACATTGAACTGAGGGTCAAGACTGAACTCTTACTGAACTTCATAGAAGTGACTGACTACTTACGTTTGCAATAGAAACACATAAACTGTAAACACTTCACACAACACTTTCACTATTTGTAGCTGCGATTGCTTGTTCTAAGCTTCTAATTAATCCTTATTAACGGGAGCCTCATTGTTAAGATTTCGATAATGTTTACATTCATACATTGTAGGTTAGAAATCGGAGGTGATGCAATCAGACATACGCTTTATATCAATCGGTTGGAAAAGCGGAGCTTTATGCCATATTGTAAAATTATAACATGAATAGGGGCTTACAATCATATGTTTATCGTATTTATAAACCGATGATGATTTCAATAAACTGATGAACGTCAAAGAATAATTGCAACCTTTGGCGGTAGACATCGCAATCTGTAAACATAAAAAACTACTAGATTCATCCGATTTTAATGGCTCTAGTCCGGTCCGTTTAGACAATGGAATATAAAAATTTTGAATCTTTTCGAAAATGTTTATTTTCACGCGTAAAAAAGGACAATGGTATTCGGCGTGATCCTATATTCGATGAAGCGACCAACATAAAGCCGAAAATGGCACGTTTTTGACGTTCCGCTTGCACGCGCTCGCTTTCGTAATACGATCGTGTCTACAATACCCCGCCTAACAGGAATCCGGGGATCTGGAGGGGAAATTCAAAATTGAAACGTCAAACTAAAAATGTGTGCATATCTTTGAATTTTCTAATCTGCCGAGTTTAAAAAATGCGATCGGGTAACGTGTCGTATGTCGGTTTAATCAGGAGACTTTGGTCTGTCGTTTTGCGAAAAAAAATCGTAGCTACGTCGCTCCGTAACGCAGGTCCGTATCGACGAAGACAAAGTACGCCGAAAAACGGTTGTCATCGGTACTTTTGAGGCGCTCAAAGTTTACTTTTTCGAAATTTGACGGTAATTCTGACGGTCAGAATCGTTTCGTCAGCTCATTATCGTTATTTTTCGATAGCTGTATAATTTTTACTCGCTCACGTACGGTAGTAATAAGCGAGGACAGAGCCGGATGACAAGGTGACTTTTTCACGCGTCGAAAAGTAGCGTATTGTCGAGGAATTTTTAAAAAATCGAAACTTTTCAACGTAAACGAATAATGATGATGAAAATAGTATTAAAAGAGTGTCCGAAGCATGGGCTTTCTCACGCAAAAATCGTCAGGTTCGTAGCTCCTTTATCTTCGGAGGAGATAGCTGATTTACGATGAAGCAGCGCGCTTTATACGCAAAAAAGTCATTCTTGACGACGTTCGAGGTTCGTTTATTCGAAACGGGTACCGTAAACGAAAAAACGTCTCTCCGCATAATTTGTAGCGCTCGCCGAGATGTACGAAACGCGGCGCGCGAAATTCCTTTTCTCTTCGGCATAAGGGAGATATCGTAGTTTTCTAGGCGATTCGTCGTTTTTGTCGCTTTTTTTTCGAACATTTCTAGAAAAAAAACCGAGACACGGAACCGAACAGATTTAGCTAATAGGCACGTATTTTTCGTTTAGCTATCGAACGAGACCGATATCGAGTCGATATTTCGATAAACGGCGAAACGAGTGTGAAATAACGCCGCGTACCGTCCGAAAAACGGTCGATTTTTCGACTTTACCGGCCGTTTTCGATCCGATCCGTTCGTCTCGCCGCGACGGCTCTCGCCCGCCCGTAAAGCGCCGAGTTTCTACTTTCCGAAACGGTACCTCTTTCCTTCCGGACGTACCGCGAACCTCCTAAAAAACCGGAAAACCGCGTCGACGTCATACAATTTCCGAACCCACTACCAATCACTACCAATTCAAAAACAATCGATCACCGCTTAATATAGTCGACTAGCGCAGTTTCTGGCATGCTAACGCTATGCCAAATATTGTACGTTGATGTCTTTATTTAAAACCTCACGTAGCGCAGTTGCTGGTATGCTAATGCAATGCTAGCGATATATACTTTATCCCTATCTCTAATCATTTTCTATCCTTTGACATGTTTGATCTGGTATCTGGTCTCTGATGTCTGGTGTCTGTTATCTGATGTCTGGTATCTGGTGTCTGGTATCTGGTATCTGGTATCTGGTGTCTGGTATCTGGTGTCTGGTGTCTGGTGTCTGGTATCTGGTATCTGGTGTCTGGTGTCTAGTATCTGGCGTCTGGTATCTGGTATCTGATGTGTGGTGTCTGGTGTCTGGTATCTGGTATCTGATGTCTGGTATCTGGTGTCTGGTGTCTGGTATCTGGTATCTGGTATCTGGTGTCTGGTATCTGGTATCTGGTGTCTGGCATCTGGTATCTGGTGTCTGGTATCTGATGTCTGGTATCAGGTATCTGGTATCTGGTATCTGGTATCTGGTATATGGTATCCGGTGTCTGGCATCTGGTATCTGGTATGTGGTGTGTGGATCTGGTATCTGGTATCCGGTGTCTGGTGCCTGGTGTCTGGCATCTGGTATCTGCTATCTGGTATCTGGTGTCTGGTATCTGGTGTCTGGTATCTGGTGTCTGGTGTCTGGTATCTGGTATCTGGCATCTCGTATTTGGTATCTGGAGTCTGGTATCTGGTATCTGGTATCTGGAATCATATATCTGGTATCTGGTATCTGATGTCTGGTATCTGGTATCTGGAATCTGGTATCTGGTATCTGGTGTCTGGTATCTGGTATCTGGTATTTGGTATCTGGTATCTGGTATTTGGTATCTGTTATCTCTTTATCTGGTATCTGGTTTCTGGTGTCTGGTATCTGGTGTCTGGTATCTGGTGTCTGGTATCTGGTGTCTGGTGTCTGGTATCTGGTATCTGGTATCTCGTATCTGGTATCTGGTTTCTGGTGTCTGGTGTCTGGTATCTGGTGTCTGGTGTCTGGTATTTGATGTGTGGTATCTGGTGTCTGGTATCTGGTATCTGGTGTCTGGTATCTGGTATCTGGTGTCTAGTATCTGGTTTCTGGTATCTGCTATCTGGTATCTGTTATCTTTTATAAGTTATCAGTTTTCATTTTTCATTTTTCTATTTTAATTTTTAATTTTTCATTTTTCATTTTTCTATTTTAATTTTTTATTTTTCATTTTTAATTTTTAATTTAAATTTTTGATTTTTCGATTTTTCGTTTTTTCGATTTTTCGATTTTTCGATTTTTCGATTTTTCGATTTTTCGATTTTCGATTTTCGAATTTTCGAATTTTCGAATTTTCGAATTTTCGAATTTTCGAATTTTCGATTTTTCGATTTTTCGATTTTTCGATTTTTCGATTTTTCGATTTTTCGATTTTTCGATTTTTCGATTTTTCGATTTTTCGATTTTTCGATTTTTCGATTTTTCGATTTTTCGATTTTCGATTTTTCGATTTTTCGATTTTTCGATTTTTCGATTTTTCGATTTTTCGATTTTTCGATTTTTCGATTTTTCGATTTTTCGATTTTTCGATTTTTCGATTTTTCGATTTTTCGATTTTTCGATTTTTCGATTTTTCGATTTTTCGATTTTTCGATTTTTCGATTTTTCGATTTTTCGATTTTTCGATTTTTCGATTTTTCGATTTTTCGATTTTTCGATTTTTCGATTTTTCGATTTTTCGATTTTTCGATTTTTCGATTTTTCGATTTTTCGATTTTTCGATTTTTCGATTTTTCGATTTTTCGATTTTTCGATTTTTCGATTTTTCGATTTTTCGATTTTTCGATTTTTCGATTTTTCGATTTTTCGATTTGATTTTTTGATTTTTTGATTTTGATTTTTGATTTTTCGATTTTTCGATTTTTCGATATTTCGATTTTTCGATTTTTCGATTTGATTTTTTGATTTTTTGATTTTTGATTTTTGATTTTTGATTTTTCGATTTTTCGATTTTTCGATTTTTCGATTTTTCGATTTTTCGATTTTTCGATTTTCGATTTTTCGATTTTTCGATTTTTCGATTTTTCGATTTTTCGATTTTTCGATTTTTCGATTTTTCGATTTTTCGATTTTTCGATTTTTCGATTTTTCGATTTTTCGATTTTTCGATTTTTCGATTTTTCGATTTTTCGATTTTTCGATTTTTCGATTTTTCGATTTTTCGATTTTTCGATTTTCGATTTTTCGATTTTTCGATTTTTCGATTTTTCGATTTTTCGATTTTTCGATTTTTCGATTTTTCGATTTTTCGATTTTTCGATTTTTCGATTTTTCGATTTTTCGATTTTTCGATTTTTCGATTTTTCGATTTTTCGATTTTTCGATTTTTCGATTTTTCGATTTTTCGATTTTTCGATTTTCGATTTTTCGATTTTTCGATTTTTCGATTTTTCGATTTTCGATTTTTCGATTTTTCGATTTTTGATTTTTGATTTTTGATTTTTGATTTTGATTTTCGATTTTTCGATTTTTCGATATTTCGATTTTTCGATTTTTCGATTTGATTTTTGATTTTTGATTTTTGATTTTTGATTTTTGATTTTTCGATTTTTCGATTTTCGATTTTTCGATTTTTCGATTTTTCGATTTTTCGATTTTTCGATTTTTCGATTTTTCGATTTTTCGATTTTTCGATTTTTCGATTTTTCGATTTTTCGATTTTTCGATTTTTCGATTTTTCGATTTTTCGATTTTTCGATTTTTCGATTTTTCGATTTTTCGATTTTCGATTTTTCGATTTTTCGATTTTTCGATTTTTCGATTTTTCGATTTTTCGATTTTTCGATTTTTCGATTTTTCGATTTTTCGATTTTTCGATTTTTCGATTTTCGATTTTTCGATTTTTCGATTTTTCGATTTTTCGATTTTTCGATTTTTCGATTTTTCGATTTTCGATTTTTCGATTTTTCGATTTTTCGATTTTTCGATTTTTCGATTTTTCGATTTTTCGATTTTCGATTTTGATTTTTTGATTTTTGATTTTGATTTTTGATTTTTAATTTTTCGATTTTTCGATTTTTCGATTTTTCGATTTTTCGATTTTTCGATTTTTCGATTTTTCGATTTTTCGATTTTTCGATGTTTCGATTTTTCGATTTTTCGATTTTTCGATTTTTCGATTTTTCGATTTTTCGATTTTTCGATTTTTTGATTTTTCGATTTTTCGATTTTTCGATTTGATTTTTGATTTTTGATTTTGATTTTTGATTTTCAATTTTCAATTTTCAATTTTCAATTTTTCATTTTTCATTTTTCATTTTTCATTCTTCAGATTTCAGTTTTCATTTTTTAGTTTTCAGTTATCAGTTATTTGTTATCTGTTACCTGTTTTCTTTTATCTGTTACTTTTTATCTGTTATCTGTCATCTTTTATCTTTTATCTGTTATAAGTTATCTGTTATCTGTTATATGTTACCACCTGTTACCTGTTACCACCTTTTACCTGTTATCTGTTGTCTGTTATCTTCATATAGCATTGAAAATATCCTGTATACAATTGTATAACAGACTCAGATTTATGTGAGATGCCGGCAACGTCGCATGTGTTGTTGTTAATACCATACATGGCGTTATAAAATCTTCCATGTAGCAAATTGTATAGCAGACTTAGATTTATATGAGGATCGTCGCATAAATCTAGCTATAACACGACTTGCAAAAAAATGGCGCTTGACACTGACATATGTCAACCGTGTTCGTCTACGGATAGCAGTGGACTATGCTTTCTTCAGTGTATATGTTTTCTGTTTTGTAATGTCAATGTCATTGTCATAGGTAATTTTTTCTAACCTGGAAAATGAAATGTATTTTGTTTAAAATTAAAATTCAATAACTCCTATTGTGAGATGTGTGCATCTACAACATAATGAAAGGAAAAATTAAGATTCTGAAAGTTAATTCCTAAATATCATAGTAAGGAAATCCGTAAAACTAAAAAAAAAGTAAACATAAACACCTTGAGAAAACGTCTTCCGTATCAAGTGGTTAAAGTGGAGATTTAAAACAATTTTTGTTGAAAATAAGGCCGTTAGTTTACAAGCAGGTATGTAACTGAGCGATCCGCTAATGTGTGTGTATCTTGCTTATAAAAAATGCTGTATTTAGATATTGCTATTCACATTAGCTACCGTTCTTTGATAGGATATTTTCAGATTGAACTTTTGTCTTATTTTTACTATTTATTGCAGGAGAACAGTTGAACCAGGCCCTGGTGCATACTTATGTAGTTGTCACTTTGTGGATGGGAAAAAAGAAAATAGACCTACATTGTTTAGGTATAATAGGGAGAAGCAATTGAACTTTCCATCGCCAGAAAGAAGAACCCGTAAAAATAACAACAATGTGAAAATTGAACTCTATAATATGTTACTTCAAATTGGGCCCTTTTAAGGGATGTATGTAATAATTATGTGATCTGCAGAAATAAAAATAGTTTAGATACAACACATGGCATCATAAATTATTTTAATGTAGAGTTCAGTACTCGTATAGGTAACTTTCACTCCCCTGGCAGGCTTAATCTAAGCGATATCACAAATATGTCTATACCAAGTTACGATTATACTGTGCAAGAGTACTTACCTTACAAATTTTGACAAGTAATGGTGTCTGTTGTTTTGACAAGTCTTGGAAGTCACAAGTTCTTAAAGCAGCTACATTCTAAATCGATTTAGATCAAAATAAACAACTGCAGTGGCTGTGAAAGTCTTAGTAATTTTGAAAACTTTGGTAGTAGATATGATTATCAATGCTATTTTTCAGCGCTTTGCATATTCCTTCATCTGCTTGATAATATTTGCCAATCGAAGGGATAGATGACAAGTTTGTTTACTTATTTTCCATTTATACATACTACTCAGGTGAGATACTACTACTACAAGGTTTTTACAATATTTATGAGTTTGTTGGTGGTAAAGTTCTTTGTTTGGGAAAAATTCAACAGAAGCAGATGAACAATGCTCGCTTTATGATCTGGAGAAAAATGTGCTATCGCTTTAAAATAAAATTTCCTCTATTTTTTTTAATGTATGATTATGATCAATCAATTAGAAACATGACATATAATAATAACATCTCAAAAAATTAGACCAGAAGCTTGAAATTATTAAGTACCATAGTTGTTGGACAGTAAGTAATAGTATCGCTTGAAAATCAAATTTTGTAATCTGTTTCCTCTGATTCAATAATGATTTTTTTTGTAATCTATGATTAAGATCAGTCTTAGAAACAGGACAGATGTGAGTATCCTTGAAATTAGACATATAATAATAACATCTTTAAAAACAGAATAGAAATTTGAAATCATCAAGTGCTATAGTTTTTTGACAAGTAATGGTGTCTGTTGTTTTGAGAAGTCTTGGAAGTGACAAGTCCTTAAAGCAGCTACATTCTAAATCGAAGTACATACATTCTGCATTGAGATCAAAATAAACAACTGCAGTGGCTGTGAAAGTCTTAGTAATTTTGAAAACTTTGGTAGTAGATATGATTATCAATGCTATTTTTCAGCGCTTTGCATATTCCTTCATCTGCTTGATAATATTTGCCAATCGAAGGGATAGATGACAAGTTTGTTTACTTATTTTCCATTTATACATACTACTCAGGTGAGATACTACTACTACAAGGTTTTTACAATATTTATGAGTTTGTTGGTGGTAAAGTTCTTCGTTTGGGAAAAATTCAACAGAAGCAGATGAACAATGCTCGCTTTATGATCTGGAGAAAAATGTGCTATCGCTTTAAAATAAAATTTCCTCTATTTTTTTTAATGTATGATTATGATCAATCAATTAGAAACATGACATATAATAATAACATCTCAAAAAATTAGACCAGAAGCTTGAAATTATTAAGTACCATAGTTGTTGGACAGTAAGTAATAGTATCGCTTGAAAATCAAATTTTGTAATCTGTTTCCTCTGATTCAATAATGAATTTTTCTGTAATCTATGATTAAGATCAGTCTTAGAAACAGGACAGATGTGAGTATCCTTGAAATTAGACATATAATAATAACATCTTTAAAAACAGAATAGAAATTTGAAATCATCAAGTGCTATAGTTTTTGACAAGTAATGGTGTCTGTTGTTTTGACAAGTCTTGGAAGTGACAAGTCCTTAAAGCAGCTACATTCTAAATCGAAGTACATACATTCTGCATTGAGATCAAAATAAACAACTGCAGTGGCTGTGAAAGTCTTAGTAATTTTGAAAACTTTGGTAGTAGATATGATTATCAATGCTATTTTTCAGCGCTTTGCATATTCCTTCATCTGCACGATAATATGTGCCACTGTTAGCCAGCTAATAGGTCTACATATTTAGACAAATTGAACTGAGGGTCAAGACTGAACTCTTACTGAACTTCATAGAAGTGATTGAGTACTTACTTTTGCAATAGAAACAAATACACTGTAACACTTCACAACACTTTCACTATTTGTAGTTGCAATTGCTTGTTCTAAGCTTCTAATTAATCCTTATTAACGGGAGCCTCATTATTAAGATTTCGATAATGTTTACATTCATACATTGTAGGTTAGAAATAGGTGATGCAATCAGACATACGCTTTATATCAATCGGTTGGAAAGCGGAGCTTTATGCCATATTGTAAAATTATAACATGAATAGGGGCTTACAATCATATTTTATCGTATTTATAAACCGATGATGATTTCAATAAACTGATGAACGTCAAAGAATAATTGCAGCCTTTGGCGGTAGACATCGCAATCTGTAAAAATAAAAAACTACTAGATTCATCCGATTTTAATGGCTCTAGTCCGGTCCGTTTAGACAATGGAATATAGAAATTTTGAATCTTTTCGAAAATGTTGATTTTCACGCGCAAAAAAGGACAATTCTATTTGGCGTGATCCAATATTGGATGCAGCGATAGTCATGAAGCCGAAAATGGCACGTTTTTGACGTTCCGCTCGCACTCGCTCGCTTTCGTAATACGATCGTATCTACAATACCCCGCCTAACAGGAATCCGGGGATCTGGAGGGGAAATTCAAAATTGAAACTTCAACTAAAAATGTGTGCATATTTTTGAATTTTGTAATCTGTCGAGTTTAAAAAATGCGATCGGGTAACGTGTCGTATGTCGGTTTAATCAGGAGACTTTGGTCTTTCGTTTTGCGAAAAAAAATCGTAGCTACGTCGCTCCGTAACGCAGGTGCGTATCGACGAAGACAAAGTACGCCGAAAAACGGTTGTCATCGGTACTTTTGAGGCGCTCAAAGTTTACTTTCTCGAAATTTGACGGTAATTCTGACGGTCAGAATCGTTTCGTCAGCTCATTATCGTTATTTTTCGATAGCTGTATAATTTTTACTCGCTCACGTACGGTAGTAATAAGCGAGGACAGAGCCGGATGACAAGGTGACTTTTTCACGCGTCGAAAAGTAGCGTATTGTCGAGGAATTTTTAAAAATCGAAACTTTTCAACGTAAACGAATAATAATGATGAAAATAGTATTGAAAGAGTGTCCGAAGCATGGACTTTCGCACGCAAAAATCGTCAGGTTCGTAGCTCCTTTATCTTCGGAGGAGATAGCTGATATACGGTGAAGCAGCGCGCTTTATACGCAAAAAAGCCATTCTTGACGACGTTCGAGATTCGTTTACTCGAAACGGGTACCGTAAACGAAAAAACGTCTCTCCGCGTAATTTGTAGCGCTCGCCGAGATGTACGAAACGCGGGCACGCGAAATTCCTTTTCTCTTCGGCATAAGGGAGATATCGTAGTTTTCAAGGCGATTCGTCATTTTTGTCGCTTTTTTTTCGAACATTCTAGAAAAAAAACCGAGACGCGGAAACCGAACAGATTTAGCTAATAGGCACGTATTTTTCGTCTAGCTATCGAACGAGACCGATCTCAAGTCGATATTTCGATAAACGGCGAAACCAGTGTGAAATAACGCCGCGTAAGGTCCGAAAACGGCCGATTTTTTCGACTTTACCGGCCCGTTTTCGATCCGATCCGTTCCTCTCACCGCGGCGGCTCTCACTTCCCGATAAAGCGCCGAGTTTCTACTTTTCCGAAACGGTAACCTTCTTTCCCTCCGAACGTACCGCGAACCTCCTAAAAAACCGCGAAAACCGCGTCGACGTCATACAATTCCGAACCCACTACATCACTCACTACCAATCAAAACAATCGATCACCGCTAATATAGTCGACTAGCGCAGTTGCTGGCACGCTAACGCTATGCAAAATATTGTACGTTGATGTCTTTATTTAAAACCTCACGTAGCGCAGTTGCTGGTATGCTAATGCAATGCTAGCGATAACTATCTCTAATCATTTTTTATCCTTTGGCATCTTTGATCTGGTATCTGGAATCTGGTATCTGGTGTCTGGTATCTGGTATCTGGTATTGGTATCTGTTATCTTTATCTGGTATCTGGTTTCTGGTGTCTGGTATCTGGTGTCTGGTATCTGGTATCTGGTATCTCGTGCTGGTATCTGGTATCTGGTATCAGGTATCTGATGTTTGGTATCTGGTATCTGGTGTCTGGTATCTGATGTCTGGTATCTGGTGTCTGGTATCTGGTATCTGGTGTCTGGTATCTGGTGTCTGGTATCTGGTGTCTGGTATCTGGTCTGGTGTCTGGTATCTGGTATTTGGTATCTGTTATCTCTTTATCTGGTATCTGGTTTCTGGTGTCTGGTATCTGGTGTCTGGTATCTGGTGGCTGGCTGGTATCTGGTATCTCGTATCTGGTGTTTGGTATCTGGTATCTGGTATCTGGTGTCTGGTATCTGATGTCTGGTATCTGGTTTGGCATCTATCTGGTATCTGGTATCTGGTGTCTGGTATCTGATGTCTGGTATCTGGTGTCTGGTGTCTGGTATCTGGTATCTGGTATCTGGTGTCTGGTATCTGGATTTGGTATCTGTTATCTCTTTATCTGGTATCTGGTTCTGGTGGCTGGTATCTGGTATCTCGTATCTGGTGTTTGGTATCTGGTATCTGGTATCTGATGTCTGGTATCCGGTATCCGGTGTCTGGTATCTGGAATGTGGTATCTGGTGTCTGGTATCTGATGTCTGGTATCTGGTGTCTGGCATCTGGTCTGGTATCTGGTGTCTGGTATCTGATGTCTGGTATCTGGTGTCTGGTGTCTGGTATCTGGTATCTGGTATCTGGTGTCTGGTATCTGGTATTTGGTATCTGTATCTCTTTATCTGGTATCTGGTTTCTGGGGCTGGTATCTG